>NJRP01000283.1:72896-89804 GCA_003063835.1 Aphaenogaster floridana
TAGAAGTAGATGCGTGTACAAAAAAATCCGTACACACATACATACACACATACATACATACGTCCGGACATTTTCTCAATATGATTTCATCGACATTTTGGAACATTCTAAACCTATTTCCATCAAAATCTCGAAACATTTTTTTTCCACGATCACAAAGCTTCCTCTATGAGGAAGCAAAATACTTTATTATAGTGTTTTTAAAAGCTCTCAAAGTAAGCTATAAGAATATGTAATAAAATTGTATTTGGTGATGATCGGTAAAGGTTTTATAAAATTTTTTATTTTTTCTAAATTTTTATTTTAGGCTCCCTTTCAATTTTTACTATTAAAACTCCATTTTTTATATAAATATATATATATATATTGCATATTCTTATAACTTACCTCGAGAGCTTTTCAAAATACTATAATTAAGTATTTTTTCATTAAGTAAGTACTTTTCGAGTAAGAAAGTGTGTACGTTCATATAAAACTGTAATCTTCAAACTTTCGTAACTCGATTGGATTTTTTTTTATAAACAATTTAAATCGAGAGATAGGCCAATGACGGTCATAGCGGATCTTAGTGCTCCAATAATATTAATGTGTGACTTTTCTATATACTGCGCGCCGTTACTATCGGACATGTAACGCAGCTCTCGAATATCACATTAAATTGACAAATCAATTTAATGATATACTGATGCTAACAAGCATCTACAAGATTCCCTCCTTCCCATCCCAACCCGAAAAATTGTAAAGAATTCTTTTTAATTGGTAGAGAATTATTAAAAGAAGGTTAGTTTTGAATTTGGCGATGATCGGTAAATGAGCCTTTTAAAATAAAATTTTAAAGTTTCAAAGCTCCGATAACTTTGGAACTTCGAGGATAGAACGTTGAGTTCGTTTTACAAATATGATTTTATTGATTTTTCTCCTATATCTACATATATTTATATATAAATATATATATATAGGAAAATTGTCCAAATTAAAAATTTGCACATTGCTTCCTCATCATTTAGATGTTTGTATTCTATTTGATGCATCAGTCTTAGTATTTATTAGTTTGGTTTCCTCTCATAGAGAAAGCTTTTTAAGTGATAATAAAAAGCTTCCTCTATGAGGAAGCCAAAATAATAAATACTAAGACTGATGCATCAAATAGAATACAAACATCTAAATGATGAGGAAGCAATGTGCAAACTAATTTGCACAATTTTTTATTATGTGCTTAATTATATATTATAATTAATTAATGTGTCATTAACTAAAGAAGGAAGCAATTTTGTACTCAAAACTCTATCTCTGAAAAAAATTGTGACAATTTCACGTGTATGTAAAGAATACATATGATGATTTACGTGAAAATTTGATACTGTAGATAATTAGGATAGCCGATTGCGATATGAGTATTATCTGTGGTAATACCGATACAATATAATCCGCTGGCAACAAATTTATTGCATGTAAATGCAAATACAGAAAGCGCGATCGATAAACGTAATTCAAGCGTACTAAATGAAATACTCGCGTTATTTCTAGTGTATTGCTTAATAGTTGCGCCAATACTTCTTATGCAGCAAGCGCAAAAGTAAGCACTGTATAATTAATTAAAAATTTGCAAGAAGATTAGAAAATTTTTTATTAAAACATTCATATAGAACGTTAAATCCTTCAAGATCGACAGCAAAATTCTCTGTTTTATTCGAGGTGTCCCAACTCTGTCCACCTCAAATATCTCTGGTATTTCAAATAGTAAGAAAAAATGTTACGTATGTAAAACGAGATTTGGGATTTAATAGCTGCCGTTTTACCGGAAAAAAATAATCATAAAAGACGGATTGATGACTTAATCAAGTTGATCCGCAGAATAAGCATTTGAAATTTAAGCAAAACTTTACGTCACGCCTTTAAACGCATTCGATTTAGACGACAGTCGTAAAGGTTGTTTTTATGATTAAATTTATTTGCTGTATTGACGCGCCGGCGAGTTTATGCAAAATTTAGTAGACATTTACGAGGATATGGTTAATGTACCACGGCTGCAAGCAAGCGATAGTAAATCCAACCGAAATAAATGCGCAGCCTTTGCTTTTGATAGTCATTTTCGTAACATCTAATTACATTTCGCATGAAATATCCTCATTACTACACATAAGGTAGTCTAGATTTAATCTGTTTAATTCTCGTTTCGTTTGCTACGTGTTAGTTAAAATAATTCATAATTATTCAACTTCTAGTTTCTTTATGTATTTACTTATTAAATTATATGAAATAATTTCCTACTGTTATATATAATACGAGTAAAATATAAATCTCCTCTTCTCCTATACAGGGTGTCCAATTTTAAAGTTTACAGTGCTATATCTTGCAAACCGATGATTGTATTAAAAAATGTTTCAGATAAAAATTGTATGGCCTAAAGGGGGACATATGATTCCGATGTGAGTCATGTCGTAGATGTCGTCGTTTTCAAGAAATTTTAAAGGCGACTAATTTCTTAAATGAAACTTAACTTTTTCTTTAAGATAAAAGTCGTAGATCTCGTCGAGACGTTTTCAAAACACCCCCAAAAATTGTCTTTTGCATAAGCCGTTCCGGGGATATGAAGCTTCAAAGTTTACAATATTTTGACATAAAATATAAAATATCTTGTAAACTATTCATTTTTTGATAACTGTACCTTAATACTTTTATGCGTAGAATAGTCGGATAAATCAATTAATGTGAGGAAAACACATGGTTGCTTTTAAAAAAATTATGCAATTTGCAATATGCAATTACATATTTTTTTGAAGAGCAACCAGTATTCATCTCAGTATTCTACGCATAAAATTATTAAGGTACAGTTATCAAAAAATAAATAGTTTACGAGATATTTTATATTTTATGTCAAAATATTGTAAACTTTGAAGCTTCATATCTCCGGAATGGCTTATGCAAAAGACAATTTCTGGGGATGTTTTGAAAACGTCTCGACGAGATCTACAACTTTTATCTCAAAGAAAAAGTTCCATTTAAGAAATTAGTCGCCTTTAAAATTTCTTGAAAACGAGGACATCTACGACATGACTCACATCAGAATCATATGTCCCCTTTTAGACCATACAACTTTTATCTGAAACATTTTTCAATACAATCATCAGTTTGTGAGATATAACACTGTAAACTTTAAAATTGGACATCCTGTATAGAAATAAAATATATAAGTATAATAAATAATATATAAAAAAAATTAACATATTTTTCAAGACATATATATTTAGTATATATGGCATGCGTAAAATATGTCAACGTAATGTATATAAGTTCCTTTCTGAAATTGATAATAGATAAAACATATTTACATACATAAAAAGTATATATCTAAATAAAATAAATATAAAATATATATAAACCTAAATAATATTCAAAAATTAATCAATGAATTATTAAAAGATGATAAATTAATGTAAAACATTAACCGTATGTGATAAATTTTTAAGTCGACCCGACTGGCAAGAGATGGTATTCTATCAATTACCACGTATCAACCATACGGATTGTGGTCCTCTACGTGTAATAAATTTAATATTAATAAATGCTAAAGCATCTATTAGATTCTCCCCCCTCCCCCCACACCCTCCCATCATGAAAACTGTTAGAAAATTCATAAAATAAATTTATAAAATATTAAATATAGAAATTTATAAAATATTAAATATATATATATAGAAATTTTATGATGAATATAGAACGCATAAATAAACATTATCCACAAAAAAACAAAAAATCTCTTTTTTAACCTAAAGTTTATCGTGCTTTCTTGTTTATTTATAAAAAAGAAACAAAGTGAATTTATTTAATCCATTTCACGGTGAAGCGAAAAAATTACAAATCAATTGCAATATCTCGATTAAAATTGCAAATGCTTCAATAACGGTTCACTTGTTTGGTAACATGGATTTAAACAAATATTTTTACACCTTGAACAGCAAAATATACAGTTTTTGATCACTGACTACCTTTGATCACTTGCATAATTGTTAATTACTTAAAATTAAGCTGTCAATAACAATAGCAAGCAAGGTAAACTTGTTTGTTTAACCCCAGACACTTTCGCTACATGATGTTTAAGATATAACTGTAATGCAACGAATTGTAATCAAAGTCGTAAAACACACGAGGATTAGAAAAAAACAATCATTTTCATCATTATAAAAAATATAATTATAAAGTCATTCCCATTTTTCTTTCTTTAACATAATTTTCTATTGATTATAAATATTACGTACCTACTTTTGTTATGTAATATTAAAAACATAATTTTATAAAATATATGTAGCGACAAATCGTCGCGTTGGATCAATCGTATTTATTCGCAACGTATAAATCCCTAAAATACTAAACTGGGAACAAAATAGAGATATGACAAGCGGATAAACTTGCTGCGTACGCAAATGTTGCAACAACAGTTCTCTATCACTCGTTTGCAGAACATTAAACAAAATATTTTCGTGTCGCATATGTGAAGTGTGTCACAAAAACGTAAAAGAGAAAAAAAGCGAGCGTTCGGTAAAACCGAAGATATTTTTCAGACCGTAAAATCTTGAAAAAGACGGAAGTTCTATTTCAATTGCCGACGCCTTTAAATCGCCTCGAAAGAAAGTCATGAAACTGCAGAAAAGGAAAGAAAGGAGAAGCAAGAGAAACTAACGGCCTATTCCGTAGCTGTTGTGTACGTGTTTTTCTTTACAGCTCTTTATACCTTAACTTCCCGTTCCCTTTGAATTTTCTACCTGCCACATTTCTGTTTAGCTAAAAAAAATGAGCTCATGAGAGAGTGAGGATGCAACCACATTTAAATTCACATATCAGAAGATATTAATATCTCGAAACTGGAATTCTCTACTTACATTATTTTGTAATTTAAAAGTATATAGAAAAAACGTATATAAATAGATTGTTTCAAGTTTTGCGCGATTCTTTTCATTTCTTTGATAAATATGTCGAATATATTTTTATAACTTAAAATGAAAAAATAGAATAAGGAATGATAACATTAATTTTATTCTTTACTTAATTTATATAAAATTTTACACTAATTGAGTTTTAATCAAGCAAAATCGATTTCAATTCATCATACATCAACTTAAGCTGAAAGAATAGAAAGAGGAATGATAAAATTAATTTTATTCTTTATCTAATTTTAATAAAATTTTACACTAATCGAGTTTTAATTATACCAAATCGATTTCAATTCATCATACATTAAGGAACTTGTCATAAAAGCGATTATTAACGAGGGTAAAATGACTTACGGGAGATGCTTGCTCACTACTTCGAAATCACAAAATAATTAAGGTTGTCCTAGTTTCAGAGAATTGATGTTTACAAGAAGTTATACGCCGAAGAAATTATATTTTCAAAAAATTAAAAGAAGTGTTTGAAAAATAGTTTAAGAATATAACAAGATTTTTACGCCGACAATGTATTCTATTTTTTCTTCGTTAAAAAGTGTAAATGAGAAAATCTAATCCAAGCAGACAAATTTCACAAAAAGAGTAAGAAGACCGACGGGTGAAAGAGATAGCGGAAAATATTCCGAGGATGATCTCGAAAAAAACAGCGCAATTTTTCCTTCGCGACCCTTCTCGCTCAAGCAACTCCTGCGTGTTTGTATGCTCGAAGTTAAAACAAAAAGAAAAGCGCAACAAGGGTGTTGTAGGTCGCAGAGCACGAAACCGTAGAAATTGCATGGTGATGAGGCGTTATGCGGTAAAGAAAAAAAGTGCAAAATGGGCGCATCATAGCGCTAATGTCTGTTGTCAGTTCCCGTATTCGCCAACAAGATCAGATTAACGAAATTTGACGTGTTTCACGAAGACAGTGAAGCGCTCTAAATTCCGATGCTGAAATATCCATTCCATCAGAAACTAATGGTGCGATAGCTTCCCGATATTTAAATTAATAACTGCAACGAGTGCATTTTTTATAAAGTAAAAATCTTGATTTGCGAAAATATTTTACAAGAGAAATTTACCCTTTCTCAACAAATAAAGGAGAAAGCGGCCAAATACGAGCAACTAATAAGGTGGTGAAAATTATAATAATAAAAGGATTTCCCCCCTTTCTCCCTTTCACCCTTTCTCAATATTTGGATATCGACGAATATCGTATGTCATGTAGCGCACAATATATTTAGTTAGGTATATATTATTTCCATAAATGAATATACAGGGTGTTCATTTGAAAAGTTTCCACCTCAATATCTTTTAAAGTAAGCGCTGTACGAAAAATTTTTCAAACAAAAGTTGCAGGATTTCGAGGGGGACATCTTATGATGGACACATGTTTTTTCTAGGTGGAGGTATTCCTGAGATTTCAAGGTGACCTTTGTTTTTTTAAATGGAATCACATGATTTTTTTATATAATATAATTCCTCCAGTTATTTGGCATATAAAAGTATTAAGGTAAAGTTATCAAAAAATCAATAGTTTACGAGATATTTCATATTTTATTTCGGCATATTTAGACATAAAATATAAAATATCTCTCGTAAGCTGTTCATTTTTCTATAACCGTTCGCGTACCTTTTATGTGTAGAATAGTGGGATGAATCAAATGATGTGAGGAAAACACATGGTTGCTTTCAAAAAATTATGCAATTTGCAATATGCAATTACATTTTTTTTTTAAAGCAACCATGTGTTTTCCTCACATCAATTGATTTATCCCACTATTCTATGCATAAAAAAGTATTAAGGTACGGTTATAGAAAAAAATTAATAGTTTACGAGATATTTTATATTTCATGTCAAAATATGTTAGAATAAAATGTAGAATAAATATGTTAGAATAAAATATAAAATATCTCGTAAACTATTGATTTTTTGATAACTTTACCTTAATACTTTTATATGCCAAATAACTGGAGGAATTATATTATATAAAAAAAATCATGTGATTTCATTTAAAAAAACAAAGGTCACCTTGAAATCTCAGGAATACCTCCACCTAGAAAAAACATGTGTCCATCATAAGATGTCCCCCTCGAAATTCTGCAACTTCTGTTTAAAAAATTTTTCGTACAACGCTTACTTTAAAAGATATTGAGGTGAAAACTTTTCAAATGAACACCCTGTACATGTAATTTATATAATGTATAATTTATAAATATGAGTTTCAGAGTATTAATATTTGCTATTAATTTTCCCCAGATATGAATCAACTTTGTAGTTAGCTTAACAAAAGAAATATAGGCTCATGTGTGCTTATTTAGTTCAATTTGTTAAACAATTTATTTAACATATCTATCTTTAATATTTGTAATATAATTATAATTATAATACAACCTTCTCTAAATTATACATATAAAAAAATATTCCTAAATTTGGCATATTTAAGATTTTCTAACTTAATATTGCTATTTGAACTTCTAATATGTAAATCCCTTATTCATGGCTTTATTTATCATGTTTATTTTAGAATGATTAAAATAATTGTTTTCTTTATTTCAGATTAATAATTTCAATACTGTAGTTGGCTTGCATTTACTATTTGCAAAAAAACTATAATTTCTAGAAACATAATAAATTGCATAAATAGATAAAAAAGTTCTTAGAATTTCTGCTCCTTACCCATTTCTGTTTCTTAGCGAAAAACAGAATATATAAACTCTCTCTGAATTTTCCTCTGATAAATGTTATCTCGTAAAAAACTTTTCTGGTTTTGCGAGCGTAATAAAGGTTTAATGAAAGACGATAGAAAAGAAAAATATCGTCAATCGCTAGTATAAATCCAAAAAGTAGATAATTCACAGTATATTTAAATTGGTCGACGTCTGGCCACGATTTATTTCAAATCACAAAATATTACAACGTTTCGACCCTTGGTTTGGGTTCTTCTCAAGTATACTAATATAAATAAAGAATTATTTCATTTCACATCAAAAACATCTCTTATATGTGATGAAATAATTCTTTATTTATGTTAGTGTACTTGAGAAGGACCCAAACCAAGGGTCGAAACATTGTAGTATTTTGTGATTTAAAATCAATCGTGGCCAGTCGTTGTCGACCAATTTAAATATATCGCTAGTATAAATTAAACAAACATTTTGAGGACCAACCAAGAAATTTGCAATAATTAATTCATATTTCCATTATATTTTTTATTAAGCTCCTGTAAATCGATATTAAAGTAGGAAATGTCTTAAACGTAAATTTAATTGATATTGTTGCAACTTGCACAATTTATCAATTTAAAAAGTTGTAAGTCAATCAAATTTGTCAAATAAAAATATATCAATAGCGTGATAATAATTTAAATATACAAATTATCGATATACCATCAAAAATATATTTTAAAAAACAATTATAAAAATATAACAAAACTGTCATATTTATCTATATTTATAAATCTGTAAACTGCGAAAAAATTTGCTTACAAATATTATATCAAAGGAAAATAATCGAAACGTAGCTCAACCAGCGCAGGAAAACTATCGACTTTTAAAACGCTGACATATCCCTAAAAGCATCCAATCATCCCTCTAAAAGCAAAACAGCCATACATCCATAACCACAAGAAGCAAATGGCACACTAAGTAATATATATGCACAGCCCTATCGACGAACCTCCAAGAGATGCAAGAACCCCTAGATAAGCGCAGCGGACAAAGAGGATTTTTTTCGAGGGTGAAAGCGGACACCGAGGAAGCCAATCCAGAGATTGATCACTCTTAAAAGCATTATCGAGCACCGCAAGGGATGAGGGTTTGCTGAGGGGATCCTGATATGTTCTTCACGTCATGGCAGAGCACGGGGAAGCGCGCGCGATCCAGACACTTGATACACCACACATAAACTCTACCACATATATGTATGATATCTCATCATCCTCATCATCATCAGCATTATCATTATCATCATAATCATCATTTTTACAATTATCTGCCGACATGGTTTCTTTACCTTTTTCCGCACCTGTATACGATCGCCGTATATGAGCACCACTCTGTCCTTGCTCTCGTTCGAGGTAAGCTGATAGGACAGGCTCTACATGATTTTCGATCGATCGATCAGACATTAGTGCCGTTATCGATCGCATTATTTGTCGTCACAAATTTGTACGTTTTGTTTTTTCATGATCGTCGAGGTTTTCGTCGACATCGTCGTCGTCGTCGTCGCCGTCATCGATGGTTTGCGATTTCGTCCACCATGTTCCAAGGATGATGATGAAGAGGGAAGGATGATGAGGCAGCGCCAATCGTTGTCGATGGTCCAAACGGCAGCGTCATGATCGTCGTCGTGTTGTCGTCGTCGTCGTCGACGTCGTAGGGGGTCGATGATGGCACGGAAATGATGAAATAGAAGAATTTGATTGATTGACTTTGTGGATTTCGCGCGACTGTGTGTGTCTTTGCTTGTGTTGTTTGTGGGTTATTTTTCGGTAATTTTCTTAGATCGCGAACGATCGGCGAATCGATACAGATATACGTATTATTTTCCCTCTATATATATATATATATCTTTTATACTGTTTCTCTCTCTCTTATTCAATTTCTCGCCCGATTACTCGCACGTATCCGCAGCTTTTTTTCTTTCTCTTTTTCTCTCCCTTCTGTCTGTCGGAGAGAAAAATGTATTTATATACATAAATCTTTTACCTTCACTTTGGTTACTCTAAATTGCGTTTGCTTTACGTCGATAGACGAGCATGTTTCAGCTCTCGTTCGCAAAACTCCGGATTTCTGGCGCGTTACGTACTTATTTATTTTTGCCGACGCATCCTCTAATGCATTTTTCGACTGTAATCGCTCATGCGTCATGCGACATGGCAGTGCGTGTCGTAGTTTCATTTATTATTTTTGCTTTTTTATTTGCTATTTTTTTTTCTCTGCTCGGTCCGGTTTGGTTTTAGAGTGTCGTTTACAGTGCGCGAGGGGACTTTTCAGAACGAGGCCTCGACGAGGTAAGTGCCATCCATGGCGACCCCCGTCTGTCCACCCTGGGCCTCGGACACTTGGGCCCTTGTAGCCGGGATGTACTGACTGTACGCCTGCTGAAATCCACAACCACAAGCACACACTACATTGTTGCACGCTAGATACGCCTACGCTAATGCTTTCTACGGACTTCTCCTAAACTTCCATCTACTCTCGCGATTGATGTATGTGTGTGTGCGGATGGATGTGGAAATGAAGCTTTAATAGAGATCGACCGCGCCATGTTCTTTCTTACAACACTATACCTCTTAATTGTTACTCGCACCGTGAGTCTTTCATATGAATAACTTTATTTAGCCAAAAAAACAATTAGGAACTCTTTAGTTAAATTGAATTAACTATTGATACAATTATGAGCTTTATACATGATGCCTCCGAGCTGTTCATTCTAATTGTTATTTCCTGGTAAAATGCATTTTCGATGTAGATTTCCTAATTAGCAGCAAATAATTGCAAGTATATCATTGAAAGCTTATTTCTCATAATGCATTTTTATATTCAAATGAAAAATGGAGAATGATACCAGAAGATACATTTTCTTTCATCGTCACAATTTCTGCTTCCTAATTAACAACTCCCACTGCTAATCCTTAATATTAGCATGAAGCATAAACTTCATTATATTAACTTATATTTATTTCAATAAATCACGATGATTATATTGTAAACTCATCCGTATGCTAAGTAATAATTTTCTAATATTTCACGATCTTCTTGTTTTCCTTACAACTAACCTTTCAACGTGCGTAATAAAATCCGATTTCAGTGATTTTCGAAGGAATATATACCGTAGTACCGACCGTAAAAACCAATGAGCCTCATAGCATTTCGACTGATCCAATAACCCCGGGAAAGCCTGCAAATTGACGAAGTGACGCGCATACTGCGCGCATCACCGACGAAAACGAATTAACTCACAAACGTCGATGCGTCACATTCCCTCGAATGTGTCAAACAATTTGAGTCCAAACTGCATGTGCAAAGACGCGCGAACGACGATTTCGCATTCGAGCACATCGCGCGTTTTCCGCGGATCAACAAAGTGGAAAACTAATGAGCTCGTGCAGGCAATGCGATTTTCCCGGCGCAATTATTTCCCGTCAAATTGCTATCGCAATAACGGGTGTCCTAGCGAATAAGACCACACGTTCGCATATTTTCTCGGTATTCGAGCGATTAGGTTTCATCGCGAAAAATTCAAGATTGTCTATAGAAAACTATAAGAGAGATTAATTAACAATTATGCACATATAATAATTATACATACATTTGTACATAGTGCTCTAGAAATAGAAAAAGTGCACGTTTTGAACAATACACCTTGTGCTGCCAACGACGAAAATACGGAACGATCAATGATAGACGAAACGAAGTCGGGAATTAAAGAGAGACATTCTGTACATTATTAATTCTTACCTTATAATAGGAAGAAACACTTTCTACAGGACATTTCACAAATGTATCGACATGTTTATGATACAAAATATACAAACGATCGTGTTAAATATATATATATGTGAATTGTCGTCTGCTTCATCCAAACGCGATTTGCGTGAATTGTCGTCAGCTTCAGCGAGTTAATCGCGTGTGGAAAAAACAATCACGATGCACATTAGCAATTAATTTCGAAATGCATTACATTTTGGGAACAGTCTTCAAGATTTATGAAATTATTGTATCCAAAACGTGACAACGACAATTGGCAACATGAATATACACAAATACAGAGAGACAAATTTACAGTTGAAAACGTGATGTTAGAAACAAAGCCGTCGCGCTCACAAAAGTCGGAGATACAATTTGATTCTTGTGTATTCGAACGTCACCTGCGTCAACCATGAGAAAAAGATTTGAGTTTTTGTAAATTTCGACACTATTAGTTTCACGTCGCGATGACGATCAATACCACTGGCAATTTGCAAATTTTTCGTAACGATCGATCGAGATTATAACGCGATGCTCCCGTAGTGTTTATACTGCCGATCATCGTACCTGTTGGACGCCAATTAATCAATACGAATTGACGGCGAAATCGTAACTTGGATAGACGTGACGAAGAATCTTTGCAAGTTATTAACGAAGAGGGAAGCGCTCGATTTCCACATCGATTAATCATCCGGCCGGCTGTAATCGATGCGGCTCGACGGGATAACGAATAATACGTAATTAATCTTGCTCACTGTGACGGGATAAGATTTCGGGCCGGAAAGAAGCGGTTGATATAGAGTATATACATACACAGACAGAGTTATATACACAAGCGATTATATAGAATGTCGCAAAATCTGTGTTAGTCGAGCGAGAAAGCGGTCGATTTTTGCAAAGAAATAATAGCCGAGGTTATAAGCGTGGTAATCGTCTAAATAATAAACTGCAAAATGTATAGTAGGAAAAATGATAGATTTCTAAAATAATTAGTGTGTGATAATAATTAAGCCCGAAAAATTTCTAACATGTAAAAATATAATCGTAAGCGCAAAATTGATGAAAAAAATGACACGTAAAAGACAGAAAATTTCTTTAAAATGTTTGCAATATCTTGCAACACTTTGCAACGATCTATATAACCGGTATATTATATCTGATGCATCTAATATACTTGTAGCTAGAAATACTTGAGATAGAAACGGAGCGAAATGTAACGCGCGTATAAATACGATCTTTGACGTTTATGCAAAGTAATAACAATTTTGCGATTGGACATGCAATTACACGGCCAGAGATATTTGGCACGATATATGTACAGGCTAGCGACTGCTCGCACGACAACGTGAGTAAATTCGGGGCGTAATCATACATTACGCGCTTACATGTGTTGCATATAAATTAAGTGACATGTAATTGGTACGTTGGAGAAGAAATTCGGCACGCCCGCGCGAGTATTTTCAACCAAGCTGATTTAACAACGCTTTCCATCATCCCGACGATCATCTCGACGCAGCTTCAAATAATAGGATGCTACTTAAATTAATTAATCTCGTGACAGATGCCAATCAAGACAAAGTCATTCTTAGAAAATAAGTTAATATTGTTTATAAAATTGACTAATAATATCAAAGTGACTTACAATAAATATTTTAAACCTACATTTGATAAATATTTTGATTTATGAAATTATTATTATATCTTAATTCATAATTTATAATTTGTCAAACTTTTAATTTTCTAAATTTCTATATATATAATCATAATTATTTCATTTAAAAAATTTCAATATTTTACGATTTAAATTTCTTTATTCTTAAGTCTAGACCAATCAATATTTAACTGTATCTTTTTATTTATTCTGTTAAACCTCACATTTTGTCGATATCATTCAACTATATCTTTTTATTTATTCTATTAATTCTCGTTGTGTCGATATCTGTGTCAGTTTACTTATCCCCAGGTTTTTAATATACAGAATTCTTTTAATATATATCAGATTTAGCATACCTCAGATGTATCAAGTGTCACGTTGCATATATTATTTAAGAAAAAAAACGTCATTTTCAAATTAAAAAATCTATATCTATTAATCTGTTAATTGGTAAATCATCGAAGTTTTCGATCGAAGCGCGATATTGAGTTAAAAATACTCGATCGAGCGTGCTAAGCTCTTTCGTCACATAATTAACAATTAATAGTAATAGAGTCTGCTGGGGACGGAGATAAAAAAGGCGGTGCTCGTTACTGGGTCGACGACGAGTAGTGGATCGACGGAGCTTTTTAGAACGTACACTTAAGATTCAATTTTGTCTTGCCTGGCTGATCTGAAGTGGGTGCTCCACTACAGGCTCCCGCTGTTCCTTCGGCTATGCATTATTCATAAAAGCAACTCGTGTTACATTATAGCGTGCATAATGCGCCGGTTAATCCGACGCGACGTCATCGCCGACGTCCGCGCGAATCCTGATGACTTTTTGAACGGAACGGAAGTAGAAAATTATAAATATTAATGCGCAAACCACGTGATACGATCTATTAACTTCCGAGTCTTCATAAAAAGCAATAATCGCCGGCGGTGATCATGATTAATTGCGTGGATTAAGGGACCGAAAATCCGTTACTCGTGATGACGATACCGTTACCGATATTACAACGTCATGATAAAATTGACGTTGAAGACCGGCAAATCTGCCGCGTCAAACTTTTTGTCAACTTTTTCTCAAAGTTCTCCACTTTTCGATCCAAAGAGATAGCGATGTATTTGTACGCGACGAACTTTCGCGAGAGGAGCTTAATTGAATTCCCATGTCCGCGAACACAAGAAATTCTCATGAAGATTCGGGTTCGCTTCGGGGGAAATCCCTCCTTTCGAACTATATAAAAGTTTTGCATTCGAATCTTCAAAAGTTGAGCGTTTCTTTTTAATATAACGATTTGTTTTCTGTAGAGATTCTTTAAATTTTTTTATTAATATTTTTCAAATTGATCTCTTTACGCTCTCTCATATTTCAATAGACTGCATTGTAAAAAAATATGTAAAATTATGTGAACAACAGTGTAAAATTTCTTTCCTCTTATTCTCATATAATTTTATATACTTTTCTACAGTATAATAAGACATCAAAAAAGCTGCAGATAATAATATATAATTATTTTAACTTGAAAAATTAAAACAAAAAATTAATTACGTAATTAATAAACATTCTCAACAGTAATACTATATTAAAAGCTTTATAATGTTTTTATAATCTTCTTCTTATTAATTATGGCGCCCGATCCCTGTAGGTGAGTTCGATACGGCCAGGTTTCTATAATCTCTATTTATGCCTTGGAATACCACGAAACATCATAATTTTCATGTAAAAAGATTTACATAGCTAATATTTCCAAATCCTTTTCATTAATAACATAATAATACATAAAAAATTGAAACAATTGTAAATTTATTGTATATTTTTAAACGTGATATTTGTGGTATTTAGAAAATTATAAAAGTTTCTAATAAATTCTATTTTGTTCTAATTTAATACTAATATCACTATTACCTAAAGAAAAAGAATAATTAAAGCCCTCTACATTTTCAAATTCTCACCTTTTCGGATTAAGATCGTAATAGCATATCGACATTTATATGGCTCAATGATTTATGGACTCACACGCAACTTCTGCTTATGTATAGCACTTTATGTCGCACGTGTAAGACCAATTTGCGTTGCAAAGTACTCGTGTAAAGACACGAGGTCGCGTCTTTCGAATCTCACACTCCTTCGTTATGTATACTCGTATGCTGAATGACGCCTACCGAGTTTAAATTCGTCATAGCGCTTCGAGCGTTTTAAGCAGCAACATTCATAAAAGATGTAGGATGACTAAAACTTTTTACCACAAAAGACATTTTTCTTAACTACTAGCTGCATAATAAGATAGCTCTATTTAAAGTTAACATATATTATATCTTGCAGATGACGTGTACTTAAATCTAATGTATATGCTAAGCAATTCTTTCAATATCTATTATAACCGTTTGTAACGCCAATTCGAATAAGTAATCAGTCCTGTTTTTGAAAGAAGATAATTGAAAGATATGGCAATAGAGGTCGAGATCTTAAGATATGCTTTTAATAAATTTTCTGAAAAGAAAGATAGATGAAAAACGAAAAAGAATAAAAATATTTTTTGAAGAACGGAGTTTTTTACTAATTATTGTTGCTGCAAATTTCTGAAGTCTATTAAACAGGATCCCTTCATATATTTTATATAATAACATTTCTCTGACGTGTCTCAAAATTATGAGAACTATTTTAGTAATGATTTCTTCTAGCGCGCGTGCGGCTTTTTAATATCTTTTTTTAACAACATTAATAGTTTCAACAATTAGTTGTTATAGCAATTAAATTTCGACTTGAGACACTCTCAAAACAAATTATTGTTTAAAATTACATAATAATTAATTTAAACTATAATTTTTATTCTTAAAATGCATTGAATTATGCATATTTCTGTAAATCAAAGCTTCATATAAATTAAAGTGATATAGAATGCATTTCGTTGCTAACTATCTGTTATTACTCCGTAATCACATAAAGCTCAATGTAAATGGCACAGGTCGGAATTACGGAATCGATATTTTACGTCGCGCAACGGAGGATTGCTCATAGCGGACAACCAAGACATAATGCTGCTTATTGTTACCGTTAATAGACTCGGATGCGGTTAATTATCAACTTGATTGCTGTGCCCACCTTGATTAATCAACAGTCTCTAAGTACGCGAGAATAGTAGAAGTTTATATTAATGCCTTGAAACGCGCGCATGCACAGAGGATATTCAATATCGTTCTAATTCTATCGTCAGGAAGTATTATTGACACGGACTGATATCAATTCCAATAAAAGACCGACATATTTGTATAGATTGTTAAATTTCATTAAATTTATTAGCATGCGTATGTGAACGTTGCGTATTATACAGAAACTCAAATTTAGATTCTTAGCTTGGACTGAAGGTCGCGATAGTTAACAAATAAAATCATTTTCCTCTGCATTTCTTTTCTTTTTTATAGTTTGCTTCGATTAATTCGGAATATATCTGTACTTTAGAGAGAGAGATAAAGAATCGTATATCCATTATTATAAATTTAGAGAAAACACGGTTTAAAGTTTTAAATAAGGAAAGAGTGCACTTTTTAAGATATAAAATAAAAGTAGCAATTTAATTTTTTAAATATTTATTAAAACAATAAAACTGACTACTACTAATACTACTACACACAGAAAAAAAAGTCTTCAACCAAGACGAATATATTTAAATTAACACTATCATTGTTTCATATATAAGCAAGAAAATACTATTTTCTTAGAAGAATTTTATATTCTTGTATTTCAAAAATATTATAAATTAATTTGAATATTGTAATTGTCACATAAAGAATACAATATAATAAGATTAAACTGTATTATCTTTATAATATGAATATTCTTGGTTTGAAAGTACTGTTATTCTCTAT
>NJRP01000283.1:93359-118591 GCA_003063835.1 Aphaenogaster floridana
CAACGGATTCGACTTCAGCGACCCAAAATACGTATAGTACACGTGGTCTAGTTTGTGTCAATTAAAAAAAAATTTGTGGTCCTGTGTAATTCATGTTAATTACACAAAATTCCAAATTTAAAGTAATGTTAAATAAACAATTTAGCACATCTGTTAATATACAAATTCTTAATTTTAACGTATTTTAACTTATTGCTTCTTCGTTCATTAATCTTGAATCGTAAAACAATTTATTTCATCGAAAGGTTTTTCGAAGAATATATATCTATACTCTATATTTTCTAACAAATTAATTCTCTCATGAACTTTTTAATCTCGATGCTAGTTACGATGTGAATGCCGCTTTACCAAAGGATATAGAGAGACGGTCGAACCTACTTTCTCTATTCTATACGCGCTATACATCACGTGGCATAACTCTAAGGTCAGGGTTGTTGTATCAACTTGAAGTCGATAATTGTGCAAGGATGACCACACGCGGTTATATACAGCGACTTGTAAAAACTCGTGCAAACTGGCGTATACGGACAGTGATTTTCTTGTCAAACGTTTATTTTTGGCTCGCTGCCCGACTAGCATTTTCCACCATTTTTTCACACTGATAATTGCCCACCGCAATTAGCGCTATCGATTCCCATCCCTTTCTCAACTCAATAAATAACTTTTATATATTGTCCGTCTCCCGCACTATACGACGTAATATTAGCGATGGTTAATAACCATTTATAACTTTTAAAAAGTTTAGAAGAAAAGAATAAAAATAATACCCATCAATCGTTAAATATTGATTTCTTTCTTTGATACCTAAATAACGCTGTCAATAGATATTAATCGAATTAATGTTATAAATCGCGAGAAAGTTTTTAATATATAATAATTTTTATATTTTGTATAAAAAAGCTCATGCAAATATAAATATCCGATACTTTATTTCGTATATAATATTTACACATATTGCGAACATGTGTATATTACTATAAAAATGAACAAAACAAAGTTACCACTTTGTTTTACGTTGTACTTTATTCAAGAGAAAAACTTTGATAAAATATTTACCAATATTCCATTAAACATTTTCATGTTCGTTCTGATCCTAATTATAGATTTTATATAAAGAATGTAATATTTATATTTGCCCAAAAAGAATCGTGTGAGGAATGAAGGAATTTATTTAAAAATCTCAGTTTCTTTATTTTCTTGATTCTGTTAATTTGATTTCATCATGTCACGCTTAGGCCGCGATATGTGGGAAAAATAATCACATTATCGAAAATAACAGACCGTTTCTGGAATGTGGCAAGTATTTCGTAGCTAAAATGTAACAAGGGTCGATCGAAAACTGCGACAACGTATGAATATTATCAATACAACAATCTGCAAATGAATTTTAATATTATGTAAAATCTCGAAGATATAATTCCCAAAGTAGCGAAAAGATAAATTTTTTAATAGAAATATTCATTTAACAATAAATTAATAAATATTCGACAAATTGAAATAAAGATTTATATATTCTTCAGAAAATCATGATACATCTCATTTTTATTTTCTCCTGACAATCACACGCTGGTTCGCGATCAACCCTTAATCGCCACGTAGAATCAATTGCATGACGAATGAATGACGTCGACATGGATCTCCACGTAAAAAAAATAAATAAATAAAGGACGCGCGAGACCGTATTTCCCCGTGAACCGATCACAATAGGAAAACTATGTCAGACTGGCGTGCGTCACCCAAATTGGGAAACAATCGGAAATGAAATTTATTCGAAATCGGAGAGTACCCATGTGATGTCCGATTAATCGATAACATCGCAATTAAATTCCTCACAACAATAATAACAATCCATATGGTCAGCTTAGAAAAATAATAAAATTGAAAATACTTAGAATTTTAATTGATAAAAACTGCTTTTTTATTTTAACAATCCGTTAAAATATCGTATAAAAAATATCAACACGATATTTCCATCGAGATTGTCAAAGTTGACAAAAAACTTTTAATTTACTCTACGTAATAAGACAATAAGACAAAAGAAAACAAAAGAAAAAGTTATTCCAATTAGGTAATATTACAACTTCAAACTTGCAGATTGTCATTTTCCTGCCGCAAGAAAAAATTACGAATTGCGAGAGAAATTAAAGTAGCACGAAAGTAGAACGTTGAAATCAAAACTTTTTCGTTTGATCTTCAACACAAGCCAGTCTTCGACGATTCAATAAAACGACTTGCATTAATGGTATTATATGTACATCTCGCACCGTGCGAGCTCCTACATTATTACCGGTTGCATTATCGCTATCGATCGATAATTGTAATAATTCAAACGCTTCTTCGTTATCGTCGAGCCTACCAACAAGGGAAGAGTTCGTTCATCTTAAAGCTAATTTAGAGCAGAAAAATCTCACACCTATTGATCAACTTTTTGCCATCTCTGGGGGATTTAATCTAGAAACTTCGTTCCTTTATTCGCAACGAATATCGCCACGTTGGTAAGGAAAAGTTTCGGAATTTTATACGCAATTTTCCGCCACTTTCGAAATAAGCTGATTATCTCAGCAATGATTACGTCATTGCTGAAATATTGCCCATGGTATCGCCAATTCGCGATCTCCAGCTCCAATAGCGATCACTAGCGTCACGTAGATTCTAGATCGAAATGCGAAACCCGAAATTTATGCGAAATTTATGAAACTCCTATCTTAAGATTTAAGTATAAATTGTCCACACCGAGGAAACTATTCAAATGCGATAATCTTAACATTAATTGCTGCCTTAAAGACCATAATTTTATCTTTACAATTTATCTTTATACGAAAGCATAATATATTTTTAATGTTAAAGTCAATTTTTAAATATTATTGCAATATGTATGCAAATTTTTTAGAAAGTTATCGAAATTTCCGTAAATTCTGACTTAATTACGAAATTGAAGATTTTAAGATTACTTTGCGCGTAATTCCTTTTTATTTACATTTTGATTAATAATTAAATATAATCGATTTATAGAATAGATGATTTGCTTCGCGTTTCGATCAAACTGAAATACGTTACTCTAGCGTGTTCGCAAAAATAGTAATTATAATTTCTATGAATAATAAAATACGAGCTAGATTCGTCTCAGCATATCGATTGGCTACCCGTTCGTGAATCGGCCACACCGGATCGGGTTTGCGGTTGAACTTTCAGCGCGGCGTACTCGCGTTAGGCGGAGTTCGGTAGATTTTAATGGAACGGGGATTATATAGATCGAGTTACGGGTTATTAATACAAGCGATTATCAGACGAGAGCGGGACGGGCGCGAGCTCGGGGCAGGGACTCGATGCGGCGATATATGTCAAGTTAATCTAAAAATGGAAGACATAGGACAGGGCTGCGGAGAGACACGGTCCGCGAGAGAGGGGTCGACAGTTTCTCTGGAAGACGGGTTGATCCTATCAGATCTGAATCCCCTATAGATCTAAGCACAACGACGCGCAACCTTCGTAACTCTCGCTTCTTTTTCGTTCACTTCTTAATTCGCTTGCGATTTAATTATATATCCGATTAATAATCATACGATGTTATATACGAAATTGACAAATCCCGCTTTAAGAAAAGCTAGCTTGTCGATAACAAAAATTTAATTTAAGGCAGATCTAAGATTTACGATACTGTTACTTCATTTTTAATAAAAGCGCAGGTTAAATATAAATAAATTATAAAGTTAATACATAACAACAAATTAATTGAACTCAATTAAACCTATATTTAAAGGTTACGTGTCGCTGACTTGCGATATGATTGAGAGAAAAAGAGCGACTCGCTCTTAAGTTCTACATCAGTGGAAAGCAAAGGCATCTTATGAATCGAGATCCTTCATGAAGCTATGATATGAGAGGAAAAGAAGTGTGCTCCACTAAACTTCCATGAAATTTAAACGATTTAGACGGAAGACAATATTTCAAATCAAGATAATACTCTTCCGTCGACCTACGATCTAATCGATATGATAGAAATAATAAGGATTTAAGGAAGAAGAAGAGGAAAGAGAAATAGCATAAAGCACGATAAATAATTCTGATAAAAGTCGAAATATTAAATAATCATTTGTGCTTCTATGAGCATATTTTAAGTAAACGTTACTATTCTTTAAATATAAAAATAACCAGCTGTTTTGACGTAAATAAGTTCTACAAAATTTGAAATTAAGTAGATAAAGTTAAATTAACTTAAATTAAATTAATATAATTAAGATTAGAATAATTCTTGAAACCAAATATTTGAGAATTATGAGCAACCTAATTGCCGAAATTGTTCTCATTCGGAATGGCCATCAGTATTTCACGAGTGTAATGAGAATTTAAAACCTAATCGTAGATTGCGGCGTGAATTAACTAACGATTAGTAGGATCGGAGGGAAAGAATAAAACGGCATCGAGCAGGGTCGTGAAAAATGAAAGCCAAGACAGCAGAGGCATTTGTTAATGGGATTTCGACGATGTTTTGTCCTCGATCTGTCGGTCGATCGAGCCATTCATCACTTCTCATTTTCTCTCGTTAATACCGGCCTCGACTAGTAAAGGTCGATTTGTATGTAGATTTATGTCGAGCTATCGACCGTTACTATACTTCGAACGATACGATTTTATTTCTGAAATTTATCTCAGCTTTGATGTTTGATACGAGAAAAGCGAAAATTTCTTCAATCAATTTTTCGGATATTGAAAAATATGTCCCATCCTTCAAAAATTCTATTCATACCGAGAGATATTCTAATAGAGTTTAACGATGAAGTATTCAGTATAATTCAACGACTCAATGATATAGATACCAACCAATGGTATGATATATCATCGAAAAAATATGAAAATTAATCATATTTCATTCGTAAATATATTATCAATACATATTATTATATAATTTTACTAACAGACAATGAAATTTTAGAATAACTGATATGGATTCCCGTAATCCTTGATAAAATGCTGCAGAGAAACGCACGCGACTCTGAGATTTTTCTTTAATGTACAAAAATGATTCAGCGAGTTTATTTTCTTTGTGCGGCACTGGAAACTATCACTCAGAGTGATGAAACGAAAATAGATGACGTTGGAAAAAGTCGAGGAAATAACGAAGGAAGACAGACACGCGGCCGTTTTATTCATCTCACCAGATACTCGAAACGATCAAGACTTAAGTATCGCGAAGCTCGCCGGGAATGAAAACAAAAGTACCCGAGATACATATCCGAGATACATACCCGAGAAAATTAAAACTCGCAGAACTGGAAAACGTAATTACGCTTTCAATGTGGCAAACCCGATCGTGATAATTTTCTTGGAAGCAAATTTCTTGGACCGTATTCGGCATAATAAATAAGAAAAAAACAATGAAACATACTTTTTAGATGACATAAATTAAGTAAACTCCAAAAGTTATATATTTTATATTATTCCAAAAATTAAATATTAAAAATTATATATTATTCTAAAATTATATAAAGAGGAAAACATATATATTATATATATATTAAAACAATTATTTTTAAAAATACAAACAAAATAAATATTATCAAAAAATTGAAAAAACCTACAATAAAGCTACTGTAATTTTATTTTATTTATCGTCTCGTTTCTAAATAATATTATATAGTGCTTGCTTGATAAATAATATTAAGAAATGGCGGAATAATTACGAGGAGAGCAAAACATTCAGCGGATTTGCCATCACTCTATCTTTATAACTACGACATTGATTTAGAATTTGATAAAGAGATAACAATTACTATGAGATAATGCCTTTTTAGATTTTGGGATGCCTAGTTACCTACGACAAAATACTAAGTTTGTCACGATTAATGTGTGCGATAAGATTCTTCGGTCAACGCGTACCTGAGCAATCCTAGAGATTAATCAATAGTAATGTAGCGGAACGGAACTCTCGCATGTTGGACACCTCATTGGTCTGCCAATCTGGACATTTTCAACGATAAATCTCTGGAAACCAAGCGAGCAAAACGTCGGCGATCCTATTAATTGCCGCACTCCCATGGAGATTAGAATCGAGATTATCGTCTAATTTCTAAGAGTACCAATTCAAAATTCGTATCTTCGACGGCAGTGCTGGAGAAAAAGAGACAACGCAGATCAAACTGAATTTTCTTCGACAATCGGAGAGTTTATCATTAGAATTAACTTTCTTGACTTTAATTTGTAATGAACTATTAAGAGCAAACAAGGTGAATTAAATTTCTCCATTTAGTTTCCAATTATCCTTCAACTTCCCCTACATATTATGCCACTTTTATATCCTTCGAATTTGGATCTCCTGTTTCAAAAGAAATGCAAAAATTTCTTTTCTCATTATCTTATATATAAAATACGTTAAAAAAATAATAATGTAAAAAATTCTCATAGGTATATTAAACTTAATGCTATTCAGACGGAAAATTAGAACTCTTAAGTTATTTTTATATTACGAAACAGTACCTAAAAGTTTCTGGAATTCGAATCTTCCGTGCAAACTGGAACTAGTTCAGGATTATGCCATTAAATGAGTATTGTAAAACAGTCTACCACGTGGCATTGTGCTGAGACATGTCAATGTCAAAAGCTTCTTTGTAGTGCCTGCAATTGTTTGGTGATTTTTTATGAGATGAAAATGAATGATATTAAAAAATAGTAAATGTGAAATTTTGTTCCTTCTAGAATCTAGAATAAACCTGCTCAGCTGAGACTGTTACAATGCTCAAGGAAGTTTTTAAGGATAATGCCATGAAAAAAAATTACGAAAAAAATAAAAAAGTATGAAATAAAAGATATGAAATAAAAAATAAATTTAAAAAATACAAAAATGTTAAAATGTTAAAAGAATACAAAAAATACAAAAATAAATATAAAAATCTTATTTTTTAAAACAATTCTTTTAAGTACCTCTTCGTAAACGTTCTCCAAAATAAATTACATATTCATCTGATAGCGTATTTTGTAATTATCGTTTTAAGAAGACATAATAAGATAAAATCCCTACACTATCGATCTCGAATTAAAAATAAATAATATCATACAAATGTATTAACAAGCATCCTGACTTGGCAAAAGATAAAGATGATATAACTTGATAAATTTCTAGGTGGGGACGCAAATTATGATTTCATCTTAGTGCAGCCATCGTGAACTACGAGCAAGTTAGATGTAACTCAACCCGCATAATTAACTTGCCTTTAACGAAACCTTGTTTCGCCCTTGCCTTTATCTTGAACGTCAAAAGATTTGATCTGAATAAGCAGACATATCTCAATTTCATTAATTTCTTTAAATCTACGATTTAATCTTTAAGAAAGTTAACCGTACTGAAGAACGAATGATACAGAAAGGACAATTAACATTCTCGCCAGAGGAGAAACTGTACGTTGTACCAATGACAACAGAAACGAAGATAGAGTATCTACGGTGCCCTGCAACGAAAGACAGAGTATATGCGGCGTTTTGTCTTGTTCTCCGTTCGCGATACGTATTGCAGTTAGTCTTTGTCGTCAGAGGCCCTAGTTAATCGTAAATTTTGACTGAAAGCGACCAAAGCGACCCTGAGGGATCAAGAAGAAACAACTGGCTGCAACCGTTAAGCTGTTCATTCAGTTGGAAACAGCTGATTTCCATTAGTAGCGACGATTAAAAGCGTCGTATCCGAGTAAAGCTCTCCTCGAGAAGACGTTCATTTAATTAAGATTCCTTACTCGCGATGTGACTGCAATCGTAGCCAGCCTCGTACGAGTTGCGTTCTCTTGCGCGCGAGAAAGTCAATTCGTCTTGTCGAGCCGAAGAGCTTAAGAATAATACTTTCGTCATGCTTGAAGCGATTAATTTCAACAAGACTGCCTCACAAGATGCCTCACTCGCGACACACACCGTTGTTATTTCCTCAGATTTACCGAGAAAATTCATCAAATTATTATCGACATCTGAGAACTCGACAAGAATAGCCAGCATTCTCGAAGAACAAGAATCCCAGTCGACAGGCCACAATTCGGTGAGAGCGACTGCTGGGTCGCATTGCGATGTGTTTCGTACCCGGCAATCGATTCCGAAGACCGATTCTGTCGCCAGATAATTAAGATCGCGTCGACAGTCCTTACCCCGACTCACACCCTCGTCTCGTTGTACGGGCTGGACGAGCTCGCGCCCTGGCGACGCTGCCGGTCAGCGTCGCCTGGCACGTTGAATACGACGTTCGGCACGGTCGTCGGGTCGACCGGGGCTGGCTGATAGTGCGATTGACCGGGTTGCGATTGGTGAGAATGGGAGGAGGACGAGGGCGCGGTCTCGTTTATGGAGGTATTCGAGGCGAGTATACGTCGACCGCGTACCTGATAACGTTGGGGGTAGCAGCGCCCGCAGCAGGACTGCAGCAGGCCGCCCCTGGAGGCAGTGCTGTGCGCGGGAGAGGTCAGGGGCGATGGCGAACCCGGCCTCTTCGGAGCACCGTTGTACGGCACGTCCATCTCCACGAATTCGCGGTCCTGGAAAATGATAACAGACGGGACTTTTAGGCAAGAAGGCTTTCTTGATTTGAGGAAATTTGAGCTGTGGAAGAGCTAAAGAGAAGAGTCATACTGCAGGTTCATTCATGCGCAATGACGTTAATGGAGATGTTCGTTGAACTGTGAAAAGTTCAGATAACGAGTGAAAGAAATGAACTAGATGCAATAATAAAAAGACCGAGCTAAAATTAAAGGACAAAACAGATATCCGATGAACTAGGGAAGATCGAGACAAGAAAAAGGAAAAACAAAAGATAAAAGAAATACATATATATATTTGGGGAAAGGAAAGGGATGGAAAAGCTGAATATATATAGGGTGGCCCACGTAAAGTGTTACAAGCTGTTATTTCTGAAAGTACGCATTATAGCAAAAAATGTCTTAGACAAAAGTTGTTTGGTTCTGAGGGGGAAAGAAGATAGGAATATATTAGTTAAACCTTGGGTGATGTCATTAAGGTTAAGATAAGGTCACATTGAATTTTTTAAATGAAACCCCCTACTTTTTATTGCATATTCATATAGCTTACCTCGAGAGCTTTTCAAAACACTATAAAAAAATTTTTTTTCATTAAGTACTTTTTAAGTTATAAGGCTTGAAAGTTACAATACCGCCGGCATAAAATATAAAATATCTTGTAAACTATAAACTTTTTGATAATCGTATCTTAATACTTTTATGCATAGAAAAATGAGATGCATCAATTATGCAATTCGCAATATGTAATTATCAAAATATGTATGATTATCAAAAAATTAATAGTTTACGAGATATTTTATATTTTATGCCGGCAGCGGTACTGTAACTTTCACAAGCCTTATAACTCAAAAAGTATTTAATAAAAAAATATTTTATTATAGTGTTTTGAAAAACTCTCGAGGTAAGCATATATGAATATGCAATAAAAAGTAGGGGTTCCATTTAAAAAATTCAAGGTGGTCTTGTCCTGACCTTGGCGACGCCACCCAAGGTCTAATTAATATTCCTATCTTCTTTTCCCCTCAGAACCAAGCAACTTTTGTCTAAGACATTTTTTGCTATAATGCATACTTTTAGAGATAACAGCTTGTAACACTTTACGTGGGCCACCCTGTATATATATACAGGGTGGCCCACGTAAAGTATAAATATATACATATACAGGGTGTCCGGAAAATCGCCCGCAGTACTTCGGGAAATGATTAGGGATCCAAAGAAGGAAAAAAGCTATATAAACATAGGTCCGGAAATAAGTCGTTTCCGAGTTAGATTCCTGAGATCATTTTGAGACAAAAATCTTAATACCAAAATGTCGAGGCTACAATAGTTTTCAAATGAGAAGAGTTTAAAGTTGACTAATTAAACTGTCCGAATTCGCGCGCTCAGGCATGGCACATCGCACAACAACGGATGCAGAATTATATCAATTTTGAGAATATAATTGATGCTTGAAAACACCTTCACTACTGTGCGATGTGCGATGCCTGAGCGCGCGAATTTCAGACAGTTTGATTAGTCAACTTTAAACTCTTCTCATTTGAAAACTATTGTATAGCCTCCACATTTTAATATTAAAATTTTTGTCTCAAAATGATCTCAGGAGTCTGTCTATAACGGGTGTCACGCGAAGTCTGGGACACCCTGTATATATATATATATGTATTTCTTTCATCTTTCGTTTTTCCTTTTTCTTGTCTCGATCTTCTCTAGTTCATCGGATATCTGTTTTGTATATATACATATATTCACATACATACATATATATATATACATATATTTACATACATATATATATATATATATATATATACAGGGTGTCCCATTTTAACTTTCACACTCGAATATCTCGAAACCATGGCGGTTTCGGTGAAAATGTTTTAAACAAAGGTTGTGTGGTTTTAAGGGGACCATTTAGTAGCGGTAGAAGATTGGTCACTTGGGGTCATTTTAAAGGTCATTTGAAGGTGAAGTCCAATTTTTTAAATGGAAATCTACACTTTTTATTGCAGATTCTGATTCACCATCGAAAAATAAGTAACTTTTGTTTGAAACATTTTTTTATGAAACGCCCTCTTTAACTCGAAAACTCAGGTGTAACTTTTAGCAATTGAATGATAATGACTCGCTGTATAATAAACACTGGATTTTTTTTAGTATTTTACTGTTTACCGTCAGCATTAGCATTACCCAGTGTGCACCACGTGGAGGTTGCTGATCGGATTTGAATTTTGAATTTTGAACATTGATGGATTAGTGTAAAGTGGAGCAATCGGCCCTTTTCAGGGCCACGAGGTGTGCAAATCTATACTAATAATACTAATCTATACTAATAAATACTTTAAAAAATCCAGTGTTTGTTATACAGCGAGTCATTATCATTGGATTGCTAAAAGTTACACCTGAGTTTTCGAGTTAAGGAGGGCGTTTTATAAAAAAATGTTTCAAACAAAAGTTACTTATTTTTCGACGGTGAATCAGAATCTGCAATAAAAAGTATAGATTTCCATTTAAAAAATTGGACTTCACCTTCAAATGACCTTTAAAATGACCCCAAATGACCAATCTTCTACCGCTACTAAATGGCCCCCTTAAAACCATACAATTTTTGTTTAAAACATTTTCACCGAAACAGCCATGGTTTCGAGATATTCGAGTGTGAAGGTTAAAATGGGACATCCTGTATATATGTATATACAATAATTTACGTATTTATTTACACACACACACACACGCGCGCACACGCACACACACACACACACACACACACACACACACACACACACACACACATATACATATATATATATAAAGAACCAAAAGGTTTATTGATATAGATGCTGAAAAGAAAATCCACGTGGAACTGACAATGAGTAGAGCAATGCTAAAGAACGGAAAGAATAATTGGATTGGATAGGAGAATGTAATAAGAAAAACTACGACGTGCAGGATCCTTCTGGTTCCATTCATCTTACGAAAAAGACAAGGAGTTGCGAAGCTGAAGATACCACCAATTCTCAAGTGGGACACATTAATTAGGACACGTTGCTAAAAAGCTACATTTGAGCCATGCAAGATGAAACGTGGATAAATACTTTTGTTAGAATATTTAACATGCTGAAAAAATGATTAAGAAGCATTTCTGTTTTGTCAACGTTATAATTTATCTATAGCGGGAGCACATTAAAATACAAGCATATCTATAAGTTTATCATCACGCGATTTTAACCAACAATAATAGAATTATTATATAATTAATTATTTTTTCTTTGAGTATTATTTATCATGTAAAAAACAGAATGATTAATCGCCTAATTGCACATAAAGCATTGCGTTGCATTAAAAAGCAAACATATTAGCAGGCTTTCAGTATAATCGCACCTCGCACTTTCTTGACGACGTAATATAAATTCCCTCTCATATAAAACTTCCCTCATGTATTTTTCATTAAATTTTAATTTCTGACGGATAATAATTTCTCGCTACAGTTAGCTAATTAATTAATCCACTTTGCATACAATGCCACTTTCGCGCCGAGACAGGACGCACTGAAGCTGTACTTCTCGACGTGTTGCCGTCGCTGACCCAAGTTTGGTCTGCCATGCATTGCTTAATCTATGTATGAAGTTGCTGATTTAACCCGAATTAAACCGAGATGAGAAACCAGCGCGCCCTTTCTGTTACATCTTTCTGAGCTATTTCATAATTGTATTTCGTCCGCGGTTCCACGAACTTCCGCTTGAATTGTGCCGTATATATTAATTTGCGTATGCATTAATTTGAGACGGCGTTAATTGCGATGGCTAATATTCTAATTACATCTGCTCATATGTTATCGCATAAATAAACTTAAATCAAATGCCGAAGAAAGATAATAATAACCAACACTTGTCCATTAAATAAAAATCTATTGTCTTTTTCCATGAATAATGATTCGTTTTTAATCGAAATTTAACATGTCATTTAAGTTAAACAAACATATTTCAATATTTTTTAATAATACTATTTTTATCATTTATTTAATTTTGCACACATTATTCATTAAACGGCTAAGACAAGACCAGTTGAAAAAGTAATTCGCGTTTTTGGAAGAAAGAAAATATGCAAATAAAGATAAAACACAACACAAGGAAAGAGTATTCTGTTTTGAATTTCTCAGAACTTCTCTTTCAGTGATTTGATTCTTTTTCCCTTTTCTTCTCCTACATTTTTTACCTTTTACTTCATTTTTTACTTCATATGATCTGCCATTGTTGCTTTATTGGGAAATTGTTAAATTATTAGAAAAGTTCGATAGATACGAAAAGGTATACGAGTAAATATACGCGTGGGAGTCCGTGATCCGCATAAGAAACGGAATGTCTTGAGGAAATCCTGCGGGGACGATGCTCGGAAAACGAGAGGTTATCGAGTGATCTCAATGTCGCTCGAGTGAACGTCGCGTTCTTGGGGCACCGCGCGAAAGGATATTGCTCGTACAGAATGGAGCAGCGCCTCGATCTCTTTTGCGATAAACGCGCCCGAATAACTCGACGAGGTCCGTGTAAACTGGCAAAAGCTTTTGCCATGCGATAGATGACGATCGCGACCTCGATAACTGTTCCCTCGTCGTTTTGCATAATTAGTAGATTTACGCTACTACGTTGAGTATGATTAGAAGATTGTTTCGCTAGATTAATTGACGTTACAAAAAAATGCGCTTATATAAATATATTTTATATATAAAATATTTATGTATAAAACTGATGAGAGATAAAAGGCATGACACAGTGTCGCACTAGTATATTAATATGCATCGACGGTTACATAAAAGAAGATGGAATATTGATTAAATGGTCAAAAATTCTGTGTTTGATATAATGAATAAACTGTAGCGTTAATAAATATAATAAAAGAGAAGAGAGAAATGCAAACAACTTTTACTGGCGTATCATGTCGACATAAAGTATTGATATCATAGTTACACAAAAAGATATCGCGTCGTAGAACGGCTTTGTCAGCTTTTCGAAGAATTCCCGAAGGAGTCATATACAGCTTTCAAAGCTACAGATGGCTCGCATTCGAGCGAACTCGATCTTGGAAAACTACAGGATTACTCGCGAGAGACTGTCCGTATTTCAACGCGTAGATTTTCCGGAGAGACGCGATTTGTCCTCGTAAAGCCCTCATCGTTTGAGCCGGCGTATTCTAATCCCGGCGCAAGAGTCGCGTGATTTGTACAAGAAACATGTGGGATTATCCTTGACAGTCTGTGCCGCAAAATCCACTTAGACAATTTCGTAATACAGATTACTCAAATTTAAAATATTTAAATTTTCTTTGCATTAAAAAATTCCCAAATAAAATATTTTTTAATTAGTAAAAATTAATTTGTGTAAACAGAAATTAAGAAAAACACGCCGAAATTTTTTAACGCCAGTTTTTACGCTTCAAAGAAGTTTGAAGAATTGAAAAAATCATAAACGCCAAAAGTAAATCCTTCGGTATCCAAGATGATTTCCTAAATATTTATTTATATTAAAACATTAGAAAAAAAATACTGTCGCAATACACAAATAAGTAATCTTATGTAAACGATACTAGCAATCTCTTTTATGATTAATTTATAAATAATTAGCCTTAATCGGGATATAGCAAGTACTCGATTTTAGTTTAGAATCAGTGGCGTAGCCAGGGGGGGATTAGGGGGATAAATCTGAAATTTTGGAACCAAATATGAAAATATGAAAATGAAAGGTTGAAAGACGAAAGAGAAATGAAATGGTAAATGCTTTAAGGTCTAAAGAAAATGTCCTAAACAAATATTGTTATCGTATTTAATTAAAAAAGTTATGAGTTATTCTGTGATTTTAATTTTTTAAAAATCCGCCTCTCCCCCCCCCCGAAATAAAATCCTGGCTACGCCCTTGTTTAGAATCGAATATTATGCATAAATTATATATATTATAAATTATAAAGAATCATATCACTCGATGTGTAAATACGTAAAACGAATTTTTCTTCACTACAAGATTTCCCTAAACCCGAGAAATTCAAGGATTTAAATAGCTTCTATTGGTCTCCCGTCCAACACATCCTGAGAGTTATTCATCCAAAGCCGGCCCGTATTCCATCGGCCAGAATTTTCCTCACTGCCTTCGTAAAGACCAGATTAGACTCATCTTTATCGTGTCTCGCCGCGTTCTCGGAGGGTAACCGAGCATAGGGATAAAACGAGGGGCCTTCACGGGGGCGAGATATCTGTCCAATAAAAGACGTCGTTTTCCCCGTTATTTTCTCAAGAGAGCTCCAGTACGCTCCTGCACGTATCGCATTGTTCGCGCGGATATCGCGCAAAAGGGAGCGCCGCTAATGACGGTATCGCGGAAAGATGAATGGGTCGGATGCGCCAGTGCGATGGGCCGATCGATTCCACGAAATTTTTGCGGATCCCTGATACTGATGGACGAATGATTAACGTGAAATATGAATCTCGAGGTTCAGATTTTCGAGCAGCGTGCATAGGCAAATTTTTCTCCGCGTGTCACTTTCAACCATCATACATAAGATTTTCCACCAAGATTTTCTACATAAACTGATCTTAAGAATTCTCACTGAAGCCATGTTAAATTATAATGTTAAAAATAAAAAATGATACAAATTCTTATTTGGCAGTAGATGTGTAAAAATTATCACGTACATTTGCGTTTAATAAAATTAAATTGCGCGAAATATATCAAAGATGTTTAGGTACCATTTATTAATACCATTTATTAATAATCATATAATTTGATCTCTATGCTTATTCTACGTTTCAAATAAAGATAGATATTGTATTTATCGATTAAAATAGAGCTTATTAAAATTCATAAACCAGAAAGAGAGTCAGCAGCGGATATTAGAGGAGAAGGTGGTATTAAAGCCCCTCATTTACATTTTGTACAATAATTTTGTTAATAATTAATATTTTAAATTGACAACTTAACGATTACATTTGTCAAAGTGTTGTTCAATTAATTTTAAACTCAAAATTATGAAGTATTGATTACTTAGGACGTTATTTATAAAAATATGGCGACACTGCATAATAGGTCAAAGAGTAACAGGGATGTAACCCCCCCCCATAAAAATTAATTTTAAAAATTGGTTTTGTTTAAAAAAAATACAGTGCTTTGTTACAAAATTATATATTTATTTAAAATAAATTTTTTGAAAGAACTACAATGAATATATAACCGTGAATTTTTAATTGATTATGTAAATTCTGACTTACTTATCAGAAGGTAAATATAAATTGTCAGGACAGTTTCTGCAAAACGAATAGGCTTTTAAAATTAATTTGAATTATGCTTTTTTATATCGAAAAAGAGACCGTATTAGGCTAGCACACTTAAGGGGCCATATTAGCAAAATGCCATACTATTGTTTAACTTTGCATAACTCGAAATGTGTATAGTCAAATAAAATGTTAACTAACGAATAAAATATTCAAGTGTATAATATTTGTGTGATTATACACCCAAGTTTAAGAAAAATGAGGAAGTATATATAATTAAATGCTAAAACGAATAAAATCTTTTCTTCGCCAGTAAATAGATAAAAGACAACAAAATTGTTAATTTAATTCGACCTGACTGGCCAGATGTATTATATAAAAAAAGCACTACGTTTCGATCATGGAATTTGGTCCTTTTCAAGTGCGTTGATACAGTGGATTAAATAAGTACATAAGTCTATGGCATTTACCCAAAAAAGATATTTATCATAGATACTTATGTGTCATAAATATAATAAGAAGTCGTATGAGTTATATGCCATAGAGGTCAACTCTAGGGTCAACTAACGTTTATTTACATTGAGACATATTATAATATTAAATGCTAAAATGTACTTTTAAAAAATTTCGAAATGTTCGAAAGTAAAAATGTGTTATAACAAATGCCAACCATTGTGTATTGGCATATTAACGCCACTGCGTAATGGCGGGCTACTAAACAAATGACTTCATAAGTGATCACTAGAATTCGCCATCTAATAGTGGAGATATTAAGGGGGGCCATTATACCTATAGGGGACCATAACTATAATACCACCTTTTTATTTATATACTTTACACATGTACTTGATTAAGTATAAGTGACGATATGCGAGAAACTAATTTATTTTAAGACATTTATGCACTGCGATAATAAATTATGAACGGTTCTTTGTTTTTGACGTCATAATTCAGCAATGACGAATTACGAACCATAAGACGCGGTCAGAGTACATATGCATTCCCGACACGACACAACCTATGATCGGCGTTCGTAAATCAGTAACCGCTGCGTTGCCTCATAAATAACTCAACGCGGCATCGTGACTTGCCATACTTCGCGATTTTACGATCATAGCGGAATTTTGACATTATGCGATTCCTTGCTTTGTAAAATGGCAAATCGGCACGTAGTTCTCATCGCTCAGAAAATTACAGATTCTTGAATGTTCTTTACACTCACATCGTGTTGAATATTGTAAAAAGATATAGTTATACATACAGATACAGTCACGACTCCTACAGAGTTTATCTCATACGATTATTATCTCTAAAGTTATTTTAAAATAATTTTTTATAATAACTATTAACGTAATTACATCGTGCAAATGTGGTATGTCGAGTTTAGCACCTAAATTCCTTTAAGCTATACCGCTGAATCCTTTTGCTTCCTTATAGAGGAAGCTTTGTTTTCGTAAAAAAAATTTTTTTGGAGTTTTCAATGCCAATGTGTTTAGAATGTTCTAAAACGTCGAAAATTTACATGTTTGCTAACTCATATTTTTATTTTATGTGTTTAAAATGTTCTTAAACGTTGATAATTAACATTTTTATAAAATGTCTATTTGTATGTGTGTATGGATGTCTGTGGTTGCTCTAACTTCCGCAATTTTTGAGATATCGGGTTGCTTTTTTTTTTAATCGAAAGAGAATTTTTTAAGGAAAATTCCTATTGTATTGTGCGATGATCGGTTACGGGGTTTTTTTGCGTTCATATTAAGAAAATTTTGAATCTTTTGAGAAATGTTTGAGGTTGCTCTAACTTTTGTAAATTTGGAGATATCGGGCTGAAATTTTTTTAATCGATAGATAATTATTTAAGAAAGATTCCTATTGAATTGGGCGATGATCGGTAAAGAGGTTCTCTTTTAAGAAAATTTTGAATTTTTTGAGAAATGTCCGTGGTTGCTCTAACTTCCGCAAATTTGGAGATATTGGGTTGGTTTTTTTTTAATCGATAGAGAATTATTTAAGGAAGGTTCCTATTGTATTGCGCGATGATCAGTAAAGTGGTTCTCTTTTTATAAAATTTTGAAATTTTTGAGAAATGTCCGTGGTTGCTCTAACTTCCGCAAATTTGGAGATATCGGGCTGAATTTTTTTTTAATCGATAGAGAATTATTTAGGGAAGATTCCTATTGAATTGGGCAATGATCGGTAAAGGGTTCTTTTTTTGAAAATTTTGAATTTTTTGAGAAATGTCCGTGATTGCTCTAACTTCCAAAAATGTGGAGATATCGAACTGATTTTTTTTTAATCGATAGAATATCATTAAAAGAAAATTAGTATTGAATTTAGAGCCAAATTATTTGTAAAAGTTTAAAAAAAAAGTGTGCAAATTAGAAATTTGCACAGTGCTTCCTTTAAAGGGGATCAAATTAGAAAGAGACACAATACATCAACATTTTAGTTGGTTGACAAAGCTTCCTCTATGAGGAAGCCAAACCAAAAAAAAAAGAAAAATTAAAAAAAACTTCCTCATAGAGGAAGCTTTGTGAACCAACTAAAATGTTGATGATGCATTGTGTCTCTTTCTAATTTGATCCCCTTTAAATTGATGAGGAAGCACTGTGCAAATTCCTAATTTGCACACTTTTTTATCAGCTTCCTTCTTTCAAAGTGGAATTTTTTACAATCCGATAAAACACGTAGCGCAGCAGGAGAGCTTAATTTATATTACTGCATTTATTTATACCGAGCTCAAATTTATCGTGCAATGCATATTTATGGTCGCGTATTTCTTTGTCGTACGCGGGATTTAGCTGCTTTTAGAATATTAGAGCGTTACTGAATACCATAAGAGAAGGTAATGGCTGCTTTTATATCCGCTCGCATAAAAGGTATCGTTCCCCGCAATGTTTCTTCGAGAACAGATATAATACCATAGATGCTTGCACTTTCTTGAGGGAGTATTATTTGCCCTAATGCGTTTCTCACACATCTATGCGTAAAATCACTTGCCACTATAAAGTTTCGTAAAGCAATACGATTGTTGTATCTTAACACAAATTGCTATGTATGCGTAAAAGGAACCGGCACTTAGCACGGTACGTGGATGTCGGATCAAATAACGGTTTTACTCCTGCATTAGATCAGAAATATTTACGATTTTGTATGTTGCGCGAGACATTGAGTCGCGAATGTATCGGATCGTAACTTCCGGTTTTGGTTCGTTGATAACGAAATATTGCATTGCATCGCATGCAACAATGCGATTTGCAGGACAGTTAGTAGAAATTAATCGAAATATATGATAGTTATGATAATATAACGTAATTGTTAGTGATTGGATGGTGGGATTGGATGGCATAGCCATCCATGAAAATGTTCAAATATTGTGTATGTGTGTGTGAGTGTGTATGTTATTCTTTAGTTTATATTTTATTTTTATATGTGACAGAAATATCCAGTTTAAACCGTTATCATAAATAAACAGAACAAATTCAGTATTTAATAATAATTGTTACAAACGCACACACACATATGTAACAAATTAATTGTGAATTAAAATAATGGCAGGTAAAACACCTACGACATCCAACGCGGTGATACAAACGCATGACCATTAATCGACATAATATTTTACAACATTCCGCGTTCGAAGTACAGAATTGCGATCGAGAATAAACGCGCTGCCAGAAGTACAGCGGCGGAATTGCATGCATTGTCTAAATACCACGGTGACTGCGGAATCAACGGAATGACCGCTGCACATACGTCGATGTCGGCCGCAACCCGACGTACTACATATCAGACATTGGCTATTTGACAAACTAGACCAATTGTCGGATTCATCAAGATAATCAAAAGTGACATGTTCGGATATGTTGCACGTTAACTACGAATTCTCACATTCCTCGACAAACATCATCGAAGAGGTAAACGGAATAAATTCTACATAAATTCTATTTATTTTGATGTTTTTTAAAAAAAGATAAGAATTTCGGAAATTCGCCGAAATATAGAAAAAGTAATTAACAAATAAAACGTATACCTTAAGGGGGTATTCTAGTGCAGAAGTTTGAAAAAATCGAAAAAATTTTTTTTGCATTTTCTCAAAGTATATGTTATGAAAAATATATCTGTAAAGAGATTTACTTGAATTCATAAAATTGACAAAGTCAATTTTATAGCGGTTTGACGACGAACAATAGCTTTGTCTCGACAGTTTTGTTTCGTCCAACATTCGTTCAACCCGTAGATCTTAATTTGAAAGAGGAGCCTAACGGTTCCCTTCTGATCTTTCTAAGAAGAGACATCTGCTGCATGTATGGTCCTGGTAGAAATCGTAAACTATCTTCATCAAAATGGTGCATAAAACTTTAAACGCATTTTTCTCAAAACCATGTTTCTTTAAAATGGCTGCCGTGATATCTCAAGAGCTACTTCATCGATCAAGTCCAGCTTGTGCGTACATCTTCAGCAAATGTGTCGCTATAGCCCCTACCAGAATTAAGCCAAAAAAATTTTTTACAATTTTTACAGCCTTTGAAAGATTTTAAAAAATCGCGAAATTCTATACTCAATTTTCGCCATTTTTTAAATTTTTAGTTTTTCCATTTTATTCTGGTACCTGCTATAGTTAAACTCATACTAATTAAGAATTTTTTGTTTTTTTGTTTCGCATAAGCAGAACGGCAGCAATTATGGCAGCTATTTAAGAAGTTTTTTTTTTATAGGTGTATTCGTAAGGTTTCATATTCATTATTTTAGCTCCAAAAAATTTTTTTAATGTTCTTCAAAAATAATTTAATATATACATAAAAAGCCAATATTAAAAATTTTATTGGTTCCTTGTAAAAAAATCCTCCAAAAAGCAAAAAAACGCGTGTTACTCTAGAATATCCTCTTAATAAAATAGTTTTGTGATGGTTAATATAACAATATAATATAAAATGCATGTCAAAACGTATAGGTAAATCATTTTTTATCGATCATTTTGTCCATCATCTATTTCTCCGTAAAATTTCAATTTTTGCGATCGTCCAGAGATTATTGATAATTAAAAATATATCAATATTATGCTAATATAAATAGTATTAGCGCAAATAATAAATTGTTGTACAATATTACGAATCTTAACTCGCTATGACAGGTTCTTTACAGTCAAAAGTATTGCAACGTCTGGTATAAAACACAGCGACCCGAAAGGACTCCGTCAGGTCACGACAGTCAAGACGTTTTATTTGCTCGACTCTGCGAGTTCCAGTCTCGTATCCTATTCAACCTTCCACCTTTTCCGGAGGGTTTGTTTCCAGCTGGCCGATATTAAATTCAGGAGCGCCCACGTGCGTCACCCTTTTCGGCGGCAATGCATACGTAACTGCGAACCACATTGTGTCCGCCTCCCTTTCGAGGTTGGTTTCGGGCAGGCATTCGTTGGGCGAGGGGTGTGCTATCCTGTGGAACGCGCGACGAAATCCTCTAAAGATTTAATGAGCGGAACACGCGCGACATTTTTTTCAACCCAACCAGGAAATGTTTTGCCGCAGCAATTTTCCGAAACGTCAAATGCTAATTGAATTATAAATCTTTCCAGTTAAAATAACATTTGACTTTTTGCGAAATTTTACAAATTGTCAGAACTAACATTTCCTTCGTAAACTAATTTATCTAGAAAATTTAATCAAACATACATATATCCAAAAAAAATTATATAGAATGACATTTGATGATATTTTTTTCAATCCTGATAGAAAATATCATTGCATAACGATTCCTCCAAATGCGTCGAATATCAATTAAGCTCTGAATATTTCATAAAAAACCGCAATTTATACTCAGTTACTTTTTGCCGAAATTAATTCATCTAATACATTTCGCTTGGCCCGACGCTACCCCTTCGTAATTCCTCGGGTAAAGAATATTCTCTCTTTTCAAAATAAATAATAAAAAGACTCTTGACAATATAAATAACAAAAATTACAAAAGCATATAAGAGTCAAAGCGCGGATGAAGGTGCGCAAAAATAAAATAAAAATGAGTGATACTCAAAATAATTCAAAAAAGAATTAAAAATATAATATTAAGCATAATATCATGTTTCGGCTCAATTTTGAGCCATCTTCAGATCACAAACTTGAGACGTGTACAGATGTAAAACAAAAAGCCGCCAAACGATCCATCAATTATGCAGTAGACAATCATAGGTAGACCATGATGAGCCACTCTAAGACCAGGCAAAATCGAAACGCAGCATCACTCACAAGCGGTTGGAAGACCGTATGGAGAAAACATCGTAATGTACTGATATTCAGAACAAAAAATCAAAGAGTAAGCGATGCAACACAAGAAATCACCAGAAATAATCGAAAAATGACTCACCATTAAGGTTAACAAAACGTAAATCAAGAAACATTAAAGTCGATGAGATGGTTAAAATCGCAATCAAAATCAGATGGTCAAGGCACAAATTAGACCGCGCATAGAGAAGTAATAAGCAGAGTAAAAATAAAAATAAAATCAAAATTAACATAATAGTTGTCATGGTCAAAAAAGAGATTTAAAAAGAATATAAAATCTATCAGTAAGCGTTGAACGGTATGAAGTGTATCAAACGAATGAACGACACTGACTGATTGACGAACATAACGAATTAAAAATTCATACCGTTGTGATCTGAAGATGGTTCAAAATTGAGCCGAAACATGTTATTATGCTTAATATTATATTTTTAATTCTTTTTTGAATTATTTTGAGTATCACTCATTTTTCTTTTATTTTTGCGCACCTTTATCCGCGCTTTGACTCTTATATGCCTTTGTAATTCTTGTTATTTATATTCTCTTTTCATTCAATTTTATTCCACTCAGAATAATTAACGCACTTTCTCGCACAAACGCCGATATTAATTCAGTCCATTTACATGATCTCGAGAACCCTGCTACATATTTATTCAATTCCACCCCGCCTGATTCCGATTCGAACAGTCACGATTTCAGAGCGCGCTTCAGTTCAATATTATTATTATTATATCGTCTTCGAGCAAATTTTACTCCTCTCTATCAAGAACTTAAAGAACCAAGCTCCTGTTTAAACAACTAACGTTCTTTCTCCATTAACCATCTAATTATTAAAGTCATCACATAATAATGATGCTCAAAGAAAGGCCAAAGAAGCCTTTCTTTTCTTCATAACGCTTTCATGCAAAAATCAAAAGTAACCCGTTCTCACAAAATTTCCAGAGAGATTTTCTTTTTTCAATCTTTTTGAATTTTGCAATAAGCCCTTCCGTCTCTTTGGACTTTTCCGACGTCGCTAATGCTTTTCATTCCATAATCGCTTATGCGATTGCGTCACTCAAAGTGAACGAACCATTCGCTATTGTCGAATATCTCCTCAACATCGTGACTGACTATAATTAGTCACGGTAATGACGTTTTACATGCCGCGTTTACGATCTGATCGTGCCTACGACCACGACTCGGAAGAAATCAATACCCCGACCCGAAGACGCCAACGATTGGCCGCATCCGGCGAAGACGAAGGGAAACGTCTGCAAAGGCAAGACCAAGATGTAAATAAAGTATAGAAATAAAAGGAAAATAATAAACATGGAAAAAATTAGAGTAATCTTCAATGATATCACGACCTATCTAATAGGCGTAGTCAAGTGATAACTCGGAAACAAAACTAGTGAGGCACAATCGGTGTTACTAGACACTAGTTTACGTTCTTCATAGTTTTAAATATGTCAATTTTTTAATAGAATCTAAAAAAACTTCTCCTTGATTTATAATATATAATATCTTGACTTCTATACTTTATTCTTTTATACTTTATTAGTCAGAATATTTCTCGCTAATAATCGAATCACCCGTATAACAAAAGTTTAAATATATAAATCGAGAAAAGTAACGATTTAACACGTATTCCTAATAGCACTTTTGTAAAATTCGTAAGATTATGTGGAAATATCCAGTACTAATAGACTGCAAGGCGGAAATCATTGACGGCGTACAGCTATGTATTTAGCATTCACAAAGAGAATGAACAATCCGCAAATTGTCAATTAAAATATTAATTGTACAGTCATCTTTACCCTCATTACAATCTTCTCTCCCCCTCCCTCTCATGGTATGCTCTTCATGTATAACAATGCAAATTTGCATGAGCAGTACAAGAATTCCGTCGGAATATCCGAAGAAGAGAAGCTACTCTCTCTCTACCCCCGTTGGATCCCCGAAATACCTTCGTTTGTACGAACGCTAGTGGCACGATGACGTAAAGCGGCGCATCTAGTATGCATTTCGCGAAAGTGCATAGTTATGGCGAACGCGTCTGTACGAATCTAGGTGAGAATATTCAATTCCTGAACGAACGTTTTTATAACATTTCGCATAAAACGTTCTATTAAAAATTCTTGCCTGTCTCTTGTCTTCTCCTCTTTTCTCTTCTCCAGATAAAAAAAACATTTAATAGAAATAATTTCCACTTAATTATTCAGACGCCTTGATGTCGATAATGAAAGAAAAGACACTTTTTCATGAATTTGATGAAAAATATAATTTCATTGAATAACTTTAATGGTTTCATGATGCGCCATTTCTTTCTGCATAATCTAAATATCTTGCGCTTTACAGAGAAAACGTGTAAAATACAAACAGAAATATTTCAATCTTTGATAAATCTAGAGTCGATTGAAATTAATGTTGGCACAAATTAAAATATACTTTATTATTTGTTACAATGTTTTGCCTCTCAAATATTCTCGCAATTAAGCTTTTAATCTGTTTTTCATGAAAATAAAAACCACTTTCTAAATTAATTAAAATTAGTAATTTATTATTTACTTGGTTCTCCGGAGTTTACAATGTTTACATCGCCGATATTCTGTAAGCTTCGATATAAATAAAAAATAACTTAGAGTTAAGTCTCTTTAAATCAAATCTTGATGCAAAGCTGCAATATTAAAACTTTTTGACATTATCGATATTATATCGATATTGCCATGTTTTACGCCTTTATCGGAATACTTTCATTAAAGAATATATTATGTTTTATAATAAGAATGTCATCTAATATTGATGTTCTGTAAATAGAAACATTAAGCTCTCTTTTTTATAAAAAATCGCTCTCAAATTTATCCAAAACCATACATAAATAGTTTCGTTGTTAAGTAATGTTTTTTCAATATTAGAACTTTAGTATAAGCAAAGACTTCATTTTAAGAAATTCTTTTTATTTTAAGTTTTAAAAATTTACGAAATATCACCGATACCTATAAAATTCAAGAATGCAAGTAAATAGTAAATTATTGAATATTGCGCTTCTCTGGCCGTCAAGATACATTTTAATATAACGGAATTACATGAAATATAGTATCATATGCAACACCGTTAACTTATATCATAAAATAGTAGTGAAGGTGCATGCCTGATTTGTCACTCTTCGAAAACTTATATCAAGAGACACGGTAGTGTCTCGCGCCAAGTAAA
>NJRP01000283.1:127231-139533 GCA_003063835.1 Aphaenogaster floridana
GAACGCAAGTAAGTCTTTAAGCGTCGAAGAGTCGAAAAAGAGCGCTCATTTGTACAGGACGAACCGGGTATAGTTAATAATAATTTTATTAATTTTGTAAATTCTGAGAAAATAGCACGAACTTCTGGTTTCTCGTTTAAATACATGACTACGTGATTTAATTGAAGCTCACTTGTGTCCTCAAGTATTTCATCATTTTCTGATAGCACATTTTCTTTAAGCAAAAATTTGTTTAAACTTTAAAATAAAATGATTACCTTTTAAATTAAAAAATTTTTTTAAGGTAATCATTAAAATAATGATTATTTTAAAAATTGTATTTTACTGAAAAAAATTATTTTATCTGTAGATTCCGAGGTATGGAATTCCATACCTAAGCTGCAGTGAGGTCTGGTCTGTACCATGGCTACCCTAGCGGTAATGACTCCCCTGAGTATATCCATAGTGGACTATAGGCTTTTCGATATCTACATTATTTTCTTCTGGATAAATAAATTGAATTTGGTGTTTGTTGTCTCAAGTTGCTGTCTGATGCTATTCTGCGTAGTACATGGCATATTTCGGATATTCCCGAGGTTTTGATGGACTATAATGTGTTCCATGTGTGTGTGCGTGTGCGTGTGTTTGTGTGCGTGCGTGCGCGCGCGTTGTGTGTCTGTGTGTTTAAATGTCATTGTAATTACTGGATACGTTGCTAGTATTCGGTATTATTTTGTCTCTGTTAATTTAGCTTTCATAAATTCGGTTGTGCTTGAGGTATAAAGGTCTTGCCATCTATTAATTGTTTTTTTCAAATGACAGGTAGTAGAATGAGAAAAAGTCTGATCCGATTATTGATTGCGTCACATCAATTATGACGAATCGCCATGGAAACACGTAATCCGAATTCATGGTATGATGTATGTGGAGATTGTGGAGCAACTGACAACAGTCCATACAAGTCCATTCGTTGTCGATCTCGCATCAACACAGGTATACGTTGCCTGAACTTATGTCGATTATTTTTCTTTTTGGAGCTATAGTCTATTAGGCGACAAGGTGTAAGACTCGAGTCGCTAGCCATTAACGACTGCTCTCTTCATTTTCAATCTTATATTCACATAGCTTAGGACATTTCTTTGTCTTTGCTCCAAATCGTCAATGATAGTAGCTTTCATCTTCTTCTTGTCTGTTACATATTCTGCTGTTTGAAGGGATCTTACTCTCCTACATCTTGTAGGTTTTCTACGCGATATATGTGGTAAGTATTATTATCTGTTTGCTTAGTTCCTGAATTTGTACTTCCAATGCCGTTTGTTCTTCTGCAGCTTGTATTGTAATAGCGGCTCCTGCTTTACACATTATCTCGTGTATTCAATTGTCTTCTGTAAGGCACACAAGTCAGAACCAAATTCATCAGGGAACTCAGATCATGATTCCATATCTTCCATCAGAAAACGAAGCAACACAAGGAAACTGTACGAAACTGCCTAAAAAGTGTTTGAAAGCACTTATGAGAAAGACGATTAGACCGCCACAGATTTTTTGCAACTAATGATTTCTTCACTAAATTTTTTTGTAAAAAAACCTTATTTAATTCTAAACTTCTAGAATAAGATCAAAGAGAAAGTTAATAAGTTTTATATTTTTATTTTTCGTTTCTTTATAAATTGTCCTTTTATTGTAACTTTCTTCATCTGTGTATATTGTATTTTCTCATTATAATAAAATTGTAATATAACTCTAACTATATAAAATCAAAGACAATTTAATAAAAGCCAATGTGAGCCAATGCCGTTGTTGAGGCGAAATAAATTATTTATTTATTGAATGTACAATAAAAATATAAACGTTAACGTTTCGACTCTATTTTAAGTCCTTTTCAGTACGAAATTATAATAAAGAATGAATAAATAAAATTCGCGTTACTTCCACCAAGTAAATTTATTGGTAAGTAGAACAAGAAGTCAAGAAGAAAAAATTAATGAATTTGGTGAATTAGCCAAATTATGAAGAATTTTGAAACATTTAAGAGTTTTTTGAAAAGGAAAGAGTAAATTAATGTAAGTAATTTTGACAACTGAAGGTTGATAGAAAGAAAGAAATTCATTTAAGAAACTGTTAAACTATTGTCTGGGTGGAAAGAACGTAAATATATAATATATATAATATATAATATAATATATTGTCGTGTCACGACTAAGGATGAAAATAAATGTAGATGACAATAGTGACAAGTATTTATAGGGCAGTTTCCCCTCCTACGGCACCAGTTTGAGATTGGCATGCGTAGAATCTTGTGAGAGAAAGTTCAACAATACGGAGTGTTGATACAGAATTCCGCGAATAGAAATTCCCGAATTAAAGCGCGTCAACCAAATCAAAATATATCGGATCTAAAAGCTCTGTATCGTTCTGTAAATTTAAACCATTAGATTGCCTTTTAATATGTACCATTTCAGATATAAGTCTTTTTCTATAATTCGCTATCTAAAATTTCAATTGTCCCAGTCAAACTCGTGAGAAAGAGTAATACGATGATTTGTGATTATGGATGATTGTGTCGTGTTTCTGTTAATATGGTTCCTGTGTTCGGAAATTTTATTTTTCAATAATCTACCGGTTTGGCCAACATAAGAGGCATCGCAGTCTGAGCAATTGATTTTGTACATTCGATCGTGAAGAACACGGGAGTATATCTTTTTAGACTTTTACAAATCTATTAAGTTTTTTAAGGCCTTTATACGCGAGGGTTATGGTCTGTCTTCTTCGTAAGGTAAATGTCCCTATTTGTGACCATGTAAGATTCTTGCATGAGTTAATAAGAGAGGAAAGTACTCTAGAGTGATTCAAATCAAGAAACAAGTATACCGCACTCAAGATTATATATAATCATTTTATTACATAACACATTAATATTATTAGAGCACTAAGATCCGCTATGACCGTCATTGGCCTATCTCTCGATTTAAATTGTTTATAGTACATATATGCGGTCTTATCCTAATCATTATTAATCATTTTTGTATCGAAAAACTTGGTTTACTCGAGTTTTAAACATAATCTAATAAATATCAAAAGAGAAATTGCAGACTATGTAAATGTATGCATTTGTGACCGTCTGATTTAATTTTGACCCCTGTTTGTGACCGCCGTCTGTCCCGGTTTGTGACCGGTGCATCAGATCGAATGTCTCGGTTAGTGACCGGTACATTAGATTCAATGCCCTGATTAGTGACCGGTACATTAGATCGAATGTACCATTTAGTGAACGGCAGATAAATTTTCGGTCTTGATGAAGTAAAGTTGGCTTTTCTCTTTTCTACTATTTAGCGATAAATGGTTAAGTAACCTCATTAGAATAAAATATTTTATTGTATTTAATAAAGAAATCATTCAATAATTGAACAAGTAAGTAATTTAAAGCCGTGATCACAAATCGGTACAAAACACACAATGTCCCAGTTAGTGACTTAATCTGAAGTGATAGCGCTGTCGCTAGAGTTTTCCTTCGCGCATACATCGAATATTTTTACGTTTACTCGCACAAATGCAACTCACACTCGTCTAGAAGTGTATGGAAATGGTTATTAATTATGTTTCTTTGGAAAAAAGCAGCAAAATTTACTGTTATGATTAGTTTTCTTGAGCCAGTCACAAATGGAGACATGCATGTTTTGTTGGACCTATTTGTAACGTTTGCCTATGTATTCAAAACTACCAATCTTTTTCGGAATCCACGAATAGCATAACACTCATTGATCACTCACTGTTTTGTGCAAAATTGTTCGTCTACACTTCTTTTTGACGATGTAACAAAGCTGTGACTGTGCCGTGACAAACGCCAGATCTAGTAATGTGACGACAAACATACGCTCGATCTGTCACTGATGGCCACACGAGCACCTTATTTCACATTTTCACGAGTATTTGTTAATCGAATATCATTGAAACCATGTATCAAACCGTGGCTTATTAATCGCAAAACATGATAAATATTCTTTTTGAAGATGAATTACTTAAAACTTCTGATTAGTTTAATAAAAATCCGCGAGTGGTCACAAATAAAGTCATGGTCACAAATAGGGACATTTACCTTTTAAGTCTTTTGAATTTATCAGCTAAGTGGAGAACGTACGGAATAGTAAAATACTTGTGATCTTTTTTATTGTGAGAGGCATCCAATCCTTCTTCATTATGATTAATGCATGTATAAACCCTTTTTTTATTCTAGTATTAATAGTAGAAAAAATGAAATCTAATGGATAATCGTTGTCTAACAAAATCTTAATTATCATTATCTTACTATTTATTACATATCTTAATTATCATATTAAAATTTTTTCTTAGAATTCCGAATGAGATAATTAAAGAACTCTATCAACTAAACCTATGATCGTGCCTTTCTTTTGGCTCAAAGGGTGGTATGAATAAAAATTAAGATATCGCCCCGAAAAGGTAGGCTTATGATAAATGTCACAAATCGAATTGCCACCCTTATTAATGAGCGTGAGACCTAAAAAATTGAGCGTAGTACCACCCACTTCTAAAGTGAATTGAAGCCTAGGGTGGAAAGAATTAAATACGTCTACTAATTCTGTGAGTTTGAAAGTGTGAGCCGAAAGAGCTATATGTGTCATCTACGTATCGAAAATAAAAAATAGGGACAAAGGTAAGTTTTTTAAATACTGAAATTTCTAAATCTTGTAACACTATATCGGCTATTATTGGGGACAATGGTGACCCCCATGGGGGTACCAAAAGTCTGTCTATAAATTTATTGTTAAAGATGAAAAAAGTAGAATTAAATATAAGAAGCACTGCTTTCATAAATTCGAGTTTAGGGAGATCTGTATGATTGCTAATGAATTCCCATTTATTTTCTAAGCTACTGGTTGCGAGATCAATTGGGACGTTGGTGAACAGCAAAACCACATTTCTAAAGAAACAAGACTGTGATTACTCTTTCCTTTTCAAAAAAACTCTTAAATGTTTCAAAATTCTTCATAATTTGGCTAATTCACCAAATTCATTAATTGTTTCTTCTTGACTTCTTGGTTCTACTTACCAATTAATTTACTTGGTGGAAGTAACGCGAATTTTATTCATCCATTCTTTATTATAATTTTGTACTGAAGAGGACTCAAAATAGAGTCGAAACGTTTACGTTTATATTTGTATATTTGTATTGTACATTCAATAAATAAATAATTTATTTCGCCTCAACAACGGCGTTGGCTCACATTGGCTTTTATTGAATTGTCTTTGATTTTATATCTGAGAGCCTTGCTATCATTAATATTTATTTCTAACTATATAATTGTTATATAATCTGTAACAAAATTAGTTTATATAAATTCCTCATGGTATTTTTTATGTACTATCTATCTAAACGCCTACGTTGTTCCCTATTCTAAAATCTGGCGAATCGACTTCAAAATATCACCTTATATTAACAGGGTTTTATATGAATTATGATCCATATCATAATCCTCATATATCCTGCACGTCATAAACCTCCTCTCTTTCTCTCTTCTTAGCGTAATAAATTAACTTCTCCCTCTCATATATGTATATTATCATTACACCATCGTATAAATCGTAAAGCGTATTTGTAATCTTTTCGATGTGCACGTCTCGCACGCTCGCGCGTACATGTTGCGGTTGGTTTAATCGCATAAGCCTGTATGCATTCTCTGTACAGAAACATGCACACATATGTAACACGAGCAGAATGTATCGGAAAAGTAGCGCTCTTTTCCGCAACTACAAATCCTTTTACGAATACGCGGAATCGAATTCCTCTGGAAAATTTATTTGAATTTCATATTAATCTCCTGCGAAGCTCCAGCTTTTTTAACTAATGCTTTCCGTAATTCTTAAAATTCTTATTTTATTATGTGATAGTAGAGTCATGGAAAATAAGAAAAAAAAATAAAAATACGATATATCCTTTATCTATAAAATTAGAGGCTTATTCTTATGAGTTACGTCCATTAAATCTTATTTTCATGTATTTCAGTGATATAAACAGAGATTATGCAGACCATTATTATGCATTTCTGTACTTTTCAAAGAAAATAAAGGAAAATGACTCGGAATAAATTAACAAATGTAATTTTATTTCATATTCCTATTATCTCATCTGACATTATACTTTATTTCTCATTTTTAATTTAAAAAATAGGATTATTTTCATATTTTACTGTCTCGTTTCTTATCAAACTTTACTGTCTAGCTTTCTTATCTGCGTTTACACAAAAATTCCGGGATTTTTGTGGCACCCCGCATGTACAATTTCACAACAGCACGTTTCTGTAACAGTGGCCTCGTAAAGGAGGGTTGGTCGCGGGTATTCGAGCTCGATAACGACTACACACCGTACGCGGCAACCCTCGCTCGCGCATCCAACCTCTCGTCAGGCTAAAATTAGACGAGCACGGAGCGTCCGGGAGATGGAGAGAAAGGATAGGGTTTATTCAAATTACTCTGCTGGTACTCGGCGCAATACTCGCGAAACAGACTGCCGGATTTTCGAGGCGGAGTACCTATTGAATTCTCGGCGCGAGAAACGGAAGTGTCGACGATGCATTCGCGACGATGCGCTTGCTTTGTCGCTTCGCGTGGGATTAATGACAGGACGCTCAAGATAGACTGCGTTTTTGTATGAGTTTGTCGTCGTTCACGGGAGAACATTGCATTCATGAATGATTAATTATTATTTTGCTGATTAATTTATCTTCGTCGCAATGTTTTTGTGCAGAATGTCGAAAAACTCTACGTAACGATAGTAAAATAGTCTTTATATTATCCTGAAGTTTTCCTTAATATCTTTAGCTGTCATTCTTCTTTTCATAGCATTATCATTTTATACAGAATACCAATATATTATCGTTATATGACTTGTCGATATTATTCTTACTCTGTTTATTAATTACGATAGTTCATTCTAGTAGAATCCTGATTAAAAAACAATAAGGCAGATAGAGCATATTCAATGTGTTCATAATTATTATTAATAGTTTATAAGTTTATAATGTATATAATTATCAAACTAATGCATACTACTTTTCAAAAAATCTTCTTTATTAAGAAATCGTAATCTCTTTCTTTGGCGTATCTTACACTACTCTATACAACGTTAATTTTAAAATTCTCTTCCAACGGAAGAGAAGAAAGAATACTGCTCAAGTTTCGTTGTCTTTCTATGTCAGAGCAAGAAATAGAAGATAAAATCCTCTGTCTAAGAAAGTTAATTTATCGCTGGGGTTTTGAGGATTTTAAAGCGATTTAATGGATACCAAAAAGACTCTAGAGTTCCCGCATGAAAGCGCGACGTGCAGCTGTTACTAGACAGAAGCGTCGGTAATTACCGTGGTTTTCTCCAAGCAACGAAGTAGGTGATGATGCTGCAGCTCGAAGATATCCTCCTCCTTGCAGTATTCCTCCAGCTGCAGTCCGCTCTCCTGAGCAGCCAAACGCGCCTCCGCTGCCTTCTTTTTGCTCACGAAGGCGGCACCGCTCGACGCTTTCGCGAATCTGATACGCGCCAATCTGGCTTTCTGCAACACGGAAAAAAAGAAAATTTGTGTTAATCCTCCATTCCTTTAATTATTAAGATCTAAATACAAAATTAAAATTAGTCAGAGAATCAATTAACTTACTGTTAAAACTATGATTAAGGGAAACAATAAATAATAAGAATCGAAGAAATCAATATGGACATATCGAATTTTTGCTTCTTGAACAATCTATTGAGAGGAATTTTGAATTTATTGAGCGAGTATATTGATTATTAGTAGAAACTAACTTTTAAATATTTAAATCTGTATTTTTATCGTTAATAAATTTTGTTTCTGCCGCTTCTTCAAAAACCTAAATTCTCATAAGATACGTAATTATTTCATTGTACGAGGGGATACTCAAACATTTCCGGAATTGTTTTAGAAAAATAACATTTTTGTTTTTATTTTCGTATTTTTTTATATTTTTAAAAAATACATATTTTCATATGTATTTTTTTATTTTTTTTTATAATTTTTAAAAATAGAAATATCTAAGACTTTCTTGAGCATTGTGACAGTCTCAGCTGAACAGATTTAAACAAATTTACTAAAAAAAAACAGAATTTCATACACACGTTTTTAATATCAGTCATTTTCGTCTCACAAAAAAATCGCCAAACACAAATTATAGACACTACAAAAAAGCTTCTGAACACGATGCTCTCAGCAGAATATTACGTGGCAGATTGTTTCATAATATTGTAAACTCGCAATATTTAGCGGTGTAGGTAACTTTGAACTAACTCCTGCAGTGTTCGCACGGGAGATTCAAATTCCGAAAACTTTTAAGTACCTTCCTACGCTTCGAAAATAAGCATAGTAATTTTAATGTTAAAAACAATTCGCTGATTGGAATAAACAAGACCCGTCGCATAAGAAACATATACAGGCATTTGTATTACTTTACGATTAAGTAAACGTAAACGCATCTCTCGATGTTTACTGGGTGATAAATTCCCGCTAGAACCAGAATAAACTTTTATCTTGGCGTCATAGCACATAGCGCCCGGACTTCATCGTGCTTCCTTAAATTCCCATTTCACGCCACGTGGGGAAACTTTCGGTTGACAAATGGCTGAATTTCGTCGCCATATTTTACGTAAATTCTTAAATTACTGGTACAGGTAAAAAGAACCTTCCTCAGGAAAATTTGCTTTCGATGGGTCTTAGTACTTTCGTTCTCTCTTAGCTAAAGTACAACACTTTTCAGCTTTTCACCTTTTCATAATGTGTGTTTTATAATTTGGGAGTAGACAAGGAGTATATTTGAAAATCTTATCTAAATTAAATTAATCTCAATAAATATATTATTACTTTCTCCCATCTTATACAATGTATATCATCTATCTTTATTTTCTACCATTATTCTCGCTTATCTTTAGAAGACTGGGTGAGTTCATTATTCCAAGAAGGGAAGCGATCTCCACAAGGGTTACAGCCATACATATGAGATACCTAGCATCTATTGCTAATATTCTGTGAAGATCTCAGTCCCGATTTCAAAATGAATGAAAGTATAATATAATATACTAGAACTTAACAGTGCTTTAGTATTATTAAAATTTTATTACGGATAAGTAGAATACAGATATAAATAGAACACATATAATGTTAAATCCCATTACTATTAATTATTACTAAATTCTAAAATCAATAACTTTGAAATATATCGTGTATCCTTCTCATCCAGTTGCTTGTTCGTCTACAATAAAATAAAATTATGAAAGCGAAACGCATATAAAAAACTTCTACAGAGCTGATAAATCTTAAGTTATGGTAAGTAATATTACTAGCAGTTGAAATACTTTGAATCATTTATTTATAATCCCGGACAAGCGAGAAACTATAAATAAACATAGCTCTTTCCGCCCTGTATTTTTCTAAGCGTCTTTATAAATAAACGACCTTATGCAACCTTATTGACGCTGCATACAACCACGTGTTTAATTTTTCTTTTTTCTTACGGTCGACCTGCAACAACTATCGCGCTATTTTATGCGGTAAGAAATTTGCTTGTGACCAGCTAATTTTTCCTTAATCGCAAATAATTTCCTTAATCAGTGTTGCTTAATTTTTATATGATATTTTCTTACAATTAGTGTTTTACACAAAGATACAAAAAGACATGTACACGAGAAAATCTTTAAATTTCGATGCTCAGATCTATCTTCCCCTCTAATACTTGTTTAAAAAATTACTTTTAAATTTATAAAAAATTTATTTAAAACTTTATAAAAATTGAAATATTTCTATTTGAAATATTTCCCTCAAAAATCATAATTATATAAAAATAAAACTGAAATTAAAAATTTAAATTAAAAAATTTTAATGTCGCGATTTTAAAATCGCAAAAAATGTCACAATTCGCGATATATTAATTTAAATTAAATTGGCCAGTTGTGTCGAAACAAACAACTCTTCTGTGGTAAAAGATTTTAATTTCAAATTTTTTAAATAAAAAAGATAATGCCAGAAACTTTGGAAATGTACGAATTTATGTGGTATAATGAATCCTAGATATACAGAATTTGTTCAAACTAACATCTGCCGAATATACTATTTTTTTTCAATCTCTCTTCTCTCTTTCTCTCTCTCTCTCTCTCTCTCTCTTCTTTCTCTCGATATGTATTATCTTTTTTTTTTTAAGGAAAAGAGAATTTATATGACTGAATAATAATAGGAATCAAAAGCCAACCCCCCTAAAAACTTATTCGAAAGAAAAAAAAATTATATTGACAAATTATAATAAATTTAATTATTCACTACACGGATCAGCTGTCAGGCAATCCGCGGATGTTAAAAATATTATTATCATTATTATCACATATCTCTACTTTTAAAAATATAAAAGATAATATAGTGATTTTTAAAACATAAAGTGACCATTGAACGCCACATGTTGTGGCCAGACTTTTGATATAATGGAATAATATCGGAATTTCTGCGGTTTTACGCGATATTACACTGCGAATAAACTCTCGACAGACTCTTTTCCGGCCGCAAACGAGGATTAACGGTAAAGTCCGAGTGGTCGCGTATCGACCGCGCTAATTTTGTAACTTTCGCAACTTGCACTATGTAATTGCGGAAATTGCGGCAGACGGCTATGAACACTAATTCAATGTCCATGTCTCGAACTGCCGTGCGCGATCATTACGAAAATATAACGAGCTAAGATGTACTGCCCGTTCTCTTTATGAGATTTTCCGAACGCTAGTGTATATTTTTGCGAACGACATCGATAGTTACCATTAATCGGCTGATTAGAGATTAAAAGGGCTCAGTGTTTCTATCGGTTCTATTTTTGTTAAAAAGAAGGGGTAAAAGCGTCATGGTAGCTAAAGGGTCGGAGAATTTGCTTCAGTCGATAAAAACGTAGACACGAGGAATCGAGTCCTCTCTCTGCTAAAGAAATTTACGCTTTCACTCTTCGAATGACATGTAAATAGAAGTTATCTTCCACGTAGAGACAAGGACATGAGTATCAATTTGTAACATAAGTTTAAAATAAAATGTAATATTGAGTGAAATACGCAATGTGCAAATATGACAACATAGCTATCTCACATTTGCATTTACGACTCTTTGTACTTGTGTTCATCAACTTCACGTAATTAATAAATGCTGATGAAAATATTAACGTCAGAGACCGTCGCGCGTGCACTGTTTGCTATTTTAAAAATATCTAGGTCAGCAGAACGCAAATATTTTTATCGCGCATTGAGCATTAAATAAGCTCATGTGACTCCGCGAAACGTATTTTCATCGCAAATTCAGCACGAGATATAACAATTTGATAACTCCGTTCTATTAACTCAGATATCTCCAAAGATCCGTATCACAGACGGGCGCATTTTGCGGTAAATGAACCGCGTAATAGAGAATTACACAGATCTAATTCCGTCGCCGTCCAGAAATTTCAAGCAGCCGGCTTTAGCGCTAAATTCGCTGAGATTATGAACCGGAAATTCTCCGCTTATCGCAAACTTGCGATAAATGCAGGATACTAAGGTAAGAGAGCTGCAAGGTCGTGGAACAGAAGCCCGTTTGTCGATTTACGTTCGCCTCCGTATATTTTCGCGCGGTGCAATTCCGGCCAGAACTGCAGCCGCGCTTCTCCGCGACGTGCATTCGTTCGGCACTCGCGGATGTTTACGCCGTTACGGATCGAGGCATCTGCGAAACGTCAGGAAACTCTCCCCGGATCCACCAACCGCAGCTTAACTGCGCTTTACTGTCGCATCGCGACGACGACGACGGCGACTGTCGAGAATAGAGAGTACTAGCGCGAAATCGTTGCCAGCTGTGATTGAATGTGGCCTTATGAAGCCGCAATGAAAACGCTGTAAAGCGGGTGAAATCGAGCTCTCCAGATGCACAGCATAACACGATGAAATGCACAGCAACGGTGCTTTGCGTACAATGAAACGCGACGTCACAACGCGGAATGTCTCGGATTGATTAAAATATTTCCAAGTAATTTTAGAATCTTCATTTTTGTAAATCAAAACTTATGGAAATTTCAACTTTCTAGAACATTTGCACGTATTACAATGACATTTAAAATGATTTTAACATTAAAAATATATCATGCATTCGTGTTAAGATAAATCATAATGACAAATTTATGACCTTTGAGGCGATTATGCATTTGAATAGTCCAGTTGTGACCAATCTACAGGGTGTTTCATTTTAATCTAGCCAGGCGAATATTTCAAACGCTGTTGAGTTTAGAGAAAAATGTTTCAGACAAAAGTT
>NJRP01000283.1:150165-187649 GCA_003063835.1 Aphaenogaster floridana
ACAATTTCAACTCTAAATAACTTCAATAACACGCCTTTAATGTATGGACCTCGAGTCATGTGGGACACCCTGTATAATCAATAATATAATAAAATGACATATGTACCTTTCGACTATACTTAGTCTTCTTCAGCTAAGGTTATATTAACTAAGCATTAAAATATTAAATAATAAGAGAGAAACAAAGAAAAAGATTAAAATAAAAAACGAGAGAGAAAAAAACATCATCGTTCTTTATCTTACGCAGAATCGAGACAAAACAAAATTACAGGTTCAAAACAAAGAGCCACATCTAAGGTCAGACACATATAGCAAATAAATTATTATCAATATGGTAATTAGGTCCTAATCCATAATTTATAAATATGTCAAAGTGTCACCGTTGGATGTCCATTATTAAGATGTAAAAACTAAACTAATTCTTCGTTTCCATCGCGAGAATATGTTGAGTCAATTAATAAAAGTAGTGTAGTCCGAGATTGTTATCAAAGGAATCCAAGTTATTCGGTTGGTCGTCAAGTTTTTAAAAATAGTAATGAGAGGGTCAGTAAGTCTATTAAAATATATGTGTTAGAACAGTTAGAAGGTCCTTCGTTTGATACGAAGTCTTATAGGTGACTGATGTCGTCTCGCTTATTTAATTTTAACAAATCAAAAATTAATTCTTTTAAAAATTTAGCGATGAAAAGTAAAAATAAAAAATCATTAAAGAGTATTGTTATATCTGATAAAAAAATTACTAAAACAATTTGGTTATGCAAACCTTATTAAAGCTGTTTTGAATCTCTCAGTTAAAATCAACGAAATGTAGATATTTTTAACGTAAATCGCTTCGTCACATATATAAAGAGTATCTCGGAACATTCTTGAAATGTTCTGCAATTCTTTGACTGTAAAATAAAAGTGTAAAATATATCGCGTAAAAACGACTCGCAAAAGAATTAATATTATTACGAAATGGACTTCGTACGTATGCAATTGCTGAAGAATTCAGAGATCAGAGTGGTAATTTTATTCTGGGATTCGATGTTTTTCACGTGTTCATTAGAACGCCTACATGTTTGAGCGGGTTATGAGTAGGCGAGTTAATACGGATTTATTCGTTGAATCATACGCATGCTACCAAGAAGCGCTCTTTCATACATTTTTATGGACGATAGGGAGGCAAAGTTGGACGATATGACTTTAATCAACTTCGGTCTTTATACGAGAATTATAGCAATATTGTTTGATGATCGGCCCACGGCTTTGCCTGCCTATGATATCGTTTTTGCAAGAACCGGCATGCCACATCGTTGTCGTAACTATTCTCAGCGCCACAGCCATTCGCAAAAAATTAATATCGGATTTTCCAGGGGCGTAATAATGCTCGCTAATCTCTGTAGTCTGCCATAAGTACAAAGTGCCTTTAATAAGACATGATCATTGAAAATAATCGACATCCACAAATTAATATCTATAATAATTCATAATCGCAAGTAGTAAAAAAATCATCTAAAGAAAGATAACGAAAAATAAATAGAAGAAAATCTGGTTATTATTAATGTAGAATAAAGTCTGCATAACATGCAAGTCTGGTTTAAAATAAAATCCCATTATCTTTCTTCCATTTCTTTCAAAGCTAAATTTAGTTATTAAGGTCTATGATTGAAAGAAATGTCATTCCTGATGTTAGCTTTAAAATTTGATCAGTTTTTACATATTCAAATACTAAGCTTCTTTTCTTACAATTTTGTTGATAAAAGATCGACTGCTCTCTAAGCTATCTTTTCTTTACTGAGAAAATGGTTTTTTCTTTAAAAATCAATATCTTAATTCAAATCTTAAAAAAAATCTAAATCCTAATCTGCAGTCTTGAAATTTCGGTACGGCATTTATAATAGATCCGCTAAGAATCAAAAAAATTTCTTTATAAAAGAATCTCAATATATCTAAAACTTTGATTTGTCCATATTTGGCAAAAATATGGACAAATATTTGATCCAGATTATTTGCTGATGAACAAATATAGGAAGAAGTTTTCAACTTTGATCAAAAAAAAGAAAAAAAGCTCGATAAATCTATAGATTCGCATACTCCAATGGTAAATGATCCAACGAGACGATCTTGATTAACGCGCCCACGCGATCGAATCGTTCGGAACTGTTTGCGGCGTTAAGAATAAACGCGAGCACGCTGCTGCAGTCGCGTACGACTGTTTGTTTAGTGGAAAAGCGGCGCAATAAACTTCGACAGTCGACCAATGACGTCAACGATCTGATTCGCGTCACGAATGAATCAGAGGAATCAGTAATCGACTTTAGTCTTTCTCTTCGCCCAAAAAAGACGTGAAGTATACTCTGAAACTACGAAATCTCATGATTAAAGCGCGGCAATTATTTTTACTTATCCATCGACTTGGACGAAAAAAAATTACAAATTATCAAAAGATGCCTCGTAAATTTGGTAAATAAAATTCTAAAGTAACATAAACCTACATAGCAGAATTTATTTTAAAGAGAGATTATATGCATAAAAATTTTGTTTACTTGTTTACTGCTTGTTTCATAATACAGATAAGCAGAGTTTATTACTTGATTTGCTGACTACCGTATACGTTAAGTAATTGTTACGCTATTAGATTGCATAGCTAGAAATAGAGATAGAAAATATTTCCCTTAGGAAAACATTCCCTAGTGGAATTTCGAACTGAAGCTATTTACTCAAATGTAGGTCAGGTCTAAATCTCAAACCTTCATATTAATTCCGATGCAAACATCGACAATGATAATATACTGTCATAAATGCGAGCATATTCGATAAAATTTATTTTATAATATATTTTATATAAAATGTGACAAAATCTGTAATTAATTAAATAAAATTTCTGTCCCATTCTGATAAAATTTAGCATATTCATAAAATAAAAGAAAATAATTTTGACGTCCTTGTTTTTATTTAAATTTAAGATTCAAGGAATCTTCATTGTTACACCTGTATACAATATCTAAAGCTATTGTAAATAAAAATATTTCCCACAAAAATATTACGTTTACAAAGAAAAAAATGTTGAAAATTTTTATTTCCGTATTTTTATCTCCGATTTCTATTCACGAGCGTTTCTAGTCAGCCCTGAATCACGGTCTAAAAAATTGACGTGTCGCCACTAATGATTCCCGCTTTGCTGACTTCGCGTCGTCAAGATTTTCGCGGGCCTCCTTCATCCTCCTCGTTTATTCCTGGAACTAACCCTTGGCACGTTTGATGCTAGACGTTCCCGTTTTCTTTCCACGGCCTCCTCTAGCCGTGCATCTGCCCCTGGGTAAGAGAATGAGACAACAAGACAAGGAGGGCGCTGAGTCGGTGCTCGCTTTAAGAAAAGAAGAAATCTTACGAGGGATAAAAGGGATACTCACGCCGCTATTTGCATTGCTTACAAACAGACGATTAACCCGCATGCACATCGTCGACAAGAGTGAAGCCAATTTACGGAAGCTCTGGGTACGCAAGAGATAAAAAGAATAATACGCAAATACGGAAGGTAAATGTATGTACCATCCGTAAAGCGAGAGAATGTAATAACGAGATGAGATAATTTCAATTAAAGAGGACAAAAACATAAAGATAGATTAAGAATCCATTACAATTACAAGTATAAGAATGAAAAAGGAGTAACTGTTAGGAAAAAATACATAGAATAAAATTGTATATTGCAAAAAGAAAAAAAATAAAATGCATGAAATTGAAAAATATGAAACTGAATAATGCTTCAACAGCAAAAAATTTATATTAATATATTCGCAGCTACTGACGTAATTTCACGTTATTTCAAAATCTGTAGCTGGTTGCCGCTGACGTAATTTTACGTCATTTTATATTTATAGGAATGCAGATAACTTTATAATTCTTATTTATGATTACAGCAGTTATCTAACAATAAATTGATTTCAAGTTCCTTACAATAAGCATTTGAACGGAATAAAAAAAATAAACTTAAAAAAGAAATATACACGGAAAAAAAAACGATAAGGTTGCCACAACCACAATTCGTACAACAAACATAGTGAATGTTGAGACAAACATAGTGAATGTTGAGACAAACATAGTGAATGTTGAGACAAACATAGTGAATGTTGAGACAAACATAGTGAATGTTGAGACAAACATAGTGAATGTTGAGACAAACATATATAGATGCACCAAAACAAAACAATGTGAATGGGACAACCACAGGATGTGGATGTACCAAATTGTGGTTGTGGCAACCTTACTGTTTTTTTCCGTGTAGAAAAAAATATTTAGAAAAAAAATATACAAAAAAGAAATATAAAAGAGAAATTAAATTTTAATTTTTTCTATATTTTTCGTTTTACTAAGTCAGCTCTAACACCATAACAGCGTTGAAATTTTGCTCTAAAACTATTTGTATCATATTTCTATGACTATAAAAACTAACAATTTAAGCAAAAAAGAAAAAAACCGATTTTTTTCAAACCTCAGGGGTGGCTTAACCCCTTTATAAAGTCTTTTTGAATTTTAATATTCTCATAATTTATAAATTTAAAATTTTTTCTATTTAGATTTGTAACGTAAAAATTTCTTTCAATTTTAAACAACGAATAGTTACAAGCGTAATATTATAAACCAATTTTTTTCATTTTTATTCTCATTTCAATGCCAGAACTTTGCGGCACCTAGTTACTGATTTATGTAAATTGCGTGCGGCTTCTGGCGTCGCGCGCTAGAATCGCCAACTGCGAATGTGTTAAGGTATATAATTGATTTTAAATTGATTGAAAAATTCGCATAATAAAAAAATTTTTTTAATTAGATTAAATTCAAATAAATCGAAAACTTTTTACTACATAAATAGACATGTCAAGTATAATACAAAATGAAATTTTCAACGAGATTCGACGAGATCTATTCAACAGCTCCCACAGTTTTCAACTCATTATTCACCTTAAGATAATTTACAAAGTTTCCGTTAACTGACGAGATTTATTGAAAACCGCGCGTGAAAGTTGGAATGAGCTTTGTGAGTTTCCACGGTTTTTCGTTCAGGCACCAACTGTCGAAATCAATCCTACGCGTGTAAATCTAACTGAAGGTAAATGACTGTTTGAAAGTGTATTTATATAACTAAGCTGCTTCATTGCAAGCTTTTTGCAATAAAACAAACTTTCAATGAGCTTGGTCGACTTCATTATACCTTACAAGTTAATCTCTAACAGTAATGCAAACTGATCATAAAATAACCTTTGTTTAAAATAATTATTTCTATTCAAAATTGTATCAATTAATTTTATTTAATATCTATCCACTTTATGAAAATGATTCTAATAAATCTCCGATTAATTGATAAAATTAACGAATTTCATTCATTTTACGAGTTAAATAAAATTGTTAAATTGTCACTAAATTTAACAACACAAAATTTATAAATTTTAGAACTATGTTTAACTAGATAAAAGTTATAATAATCACGGTTCTGATAACTTTGAGCTTTATTGAACTCTATAGCATATATTTAATCAATTTGCTGAATTTTGATATTCCATAATCCATAATTATTTAATTAGATTAATGTAACCATATGTTATCCTGATAATATGGCAAATTTATCGGCGATCAACAAATTCAATGAGCCATACGACTGAAGTAAACACAAAAACGTGACCAATTTAACATAGAATAAAATCTTGCATATAAAATAATTTATTTAATAAGCTTATACGTTGCAAAATCATTATTTTATATTTATGAAATCGAGAACGGCTATTTTCTTTATGTACTCAACAATCTAATACTTAATAAATGTTTTGAATTAAATGAATTTCACGAATTATACAAATATGTTAAAATTAAAAATTACAATTGTTCTAAAATAAGATCTGACAAATCCGTTTGGTTTATCCGAGATATTAGAAAGAAAAAAAATTAATCACTGAGCTTCGAGGAATTTTTTTCATTTTATTGTTTCAGGAAAATTGGGTCTGGATTACCGAGCATTCATAATGTTTATACGCACCGTCATTGATTCGCTTAGTCTCTCGGTCGAAAAAATCTCAGCATATGCCTGCCATAAAGCACTTAGTCGTCAAAATAAATCCCTTGCGGAGAGCGACTTTACGATCTATAAATTTAAAAATTTTCGTCGAGCGCAGAAGGCCGAAGAGAGAGACTTCTCTCGTCTTGATGAGATACATCGAAAACTGGTACCGTTATTATCGCGCGATATAGTATGCACTGAACGGGCAAACATAGTAAGAAGAATCGATGCAACAGACAGTAAGGTAACCGACGTTAAACGGAGATTCGTGTCGCTGTTTGCGCGACGGTCAGGGCGGAAAATCGATCCGGACCCCTGTTTGCCCGTTAACGCCGGACGTGACATTAAATGCAGATGCAAAGTTCACAGTGGCGTTTACTGACAATGTAGGTATATCGATGACGGCCATGCAGCCCGTAAATCACATGGCTATTACGGTAGTCCATGTTCGATCGTCAGGCGTGTAATATGCGGCCAGATAGTAACCATGAATGACTTTATATTAACCTGGCAACAATGACGTGGGGTCGAGGACTCACTCCTCGCGGTAAGAACTTCTACAACGCGTGACACAATTCTTGGACATCCAAAATTCGATATTGTTCGGCATTTTGCCTAACATTCTTGCGTAACACGCTGCAAATGACCAAGATGTCATTATTTGTATTGTCCAAGATGCATGAAATGCATAGAATATTCTTGCGATATTAACGATGATTTCTATTTCCCCTCAGATTTTCAAATTATTTCAGTAGATTTTCACACAAGACCTACGAGTATTATTCGACATATTACCAAGTATCATCATCGGTTCTACTTCATATACAGGAATCGCGCAGACTAGAAATCGCAGCATACGGAATACGTAATGAATGATTGTAAAGCGCCTTGAATCAACAAGAATCATGGAAATAGGCAGAATAGTGCCAGATATTCATGTGGATGTTATCCTTCCTTTAGACATGCTGGTTCCTTCACTCTCTAAAAACGATCTGAGATTGTTCTCGTTTAATTAATTTTTTAACATGACATTTACATTTTCTGTTCTGACAGTTCAAAAATTTACAAAGATTTTTAAAGAAAAATCTTACAAAGAAGAAAAGATCATCTGCATCAAATTTTACGAAGACTCTGTTTTCAAAAGATTATTCGGGATAATACTAAAAAGCACCTTTCACCAGAGTACTTTAAATTCTACTATGATACACGAGACGCGTCACGAGAACTTGACGCAAAAGTTCAACCGTCGAGGCACAGGAAAGAAGCCCGTTGACGAAAAATCCGTCGCTGTTCACGAGCGAGAATCAGAACAAACGTGTCCATGCATATGTAGATGCGGCTGCATCTGCAATGCAGATCTGCGCGGCATCGGCGAGTCGACCTTCACGAAACTGAGTGATCCGAAACTTCGCAATTCCGCATGAAGCAATCCGAAAAATTACAAAATAAACTAAATTTGAAAGCAGAAAGCAAAAGAGAAAGAAAGAATGAGAAAGGCAGAAGAAAAAAGAGAAAGAAGGAAGTTATGACGAAAAAGAGTTAAGAAGAAACCAAGTTATGACAGATAAATTAAAACGAAGATATTAATCTTCTATAGATTTTCGAATTGTAAAACAATGCAACTTAATTGTTTCATTTATAACGTTCTAGTATAATGTAGTATTCCACTTGATATATATTTTGCTAGAAAAGCTAAATATCTCTACTGCCCATGATTTTCATAAACAAACAAAAACTAGATTAATAAAACATTATTTCTTTAAAAATATATATTCTCTATATTATATTAAATATTTAGAAAATCGCAATTAGATTTTCATAATAAATAGCAAAATAAATATTAACCAAATAGAATGTTATCGAAACACAAACAATACCTACATAATAAATATAAAATATGCATCAATCTACTAATCTTTCTGCAACATCTGGTTGAAAGTTAATTTCTTAATTTTCAGGAAATTGCATCCCGAAAAAGTCTAGTTCGACAGTACAATTTCGCAAGTTAGAGTGAATTATATCGTTCGATTTATAACTGTGACGTAAATCCTTTTTATTTGCAACATGGTGCATTTTCGTGAAATCGAGCGTACAGGGAAGATTTAAGGGAGCTCAGCTGACTTCTTCCTTCGGCTAAGCGTGACTCTATCTCTCTTCTCAGCGAGATCGATCCGGACGAATCGTCGATGTCTCCTTAAATCGTCGCAAGTGTGCCGGCGTGAGCAAAGTAGACGCATAAGCGTACACGTGCGAGAATAAATCGTCCATTCGCGCGGGAGAGATTTAAAAGATCACTCCCGCTTTTCGGAATAAATCTTACTCGCACATTCGCCCGCGAGTTCTCGTAAAAATATCGCGCAGCGGATGATATTCTGCGTGAGAGGATACAAGTGGGAGACGCAGTGTCTCGTAGGAAGATTCAAGGCGGTGATTTTGTCTTTCTTTCTCTCCCTATTTTTCGAGACGAATTCGGCCGGAATTCTTTTTACAGATCGATCGATGCGCTGCCGAAATGTCGACGCTAAAAATGGTAATCGTGTCACAGGAGCGAAGCGAGTGTGTGAGACTGACCGTCCCTATTTTATCGTGATACTACAGGGGAGCTTCTAAGAAGTTTTGAAAAAATTACCTCTTCTTATAAAGAAAAAAGTTAAATAATTTAAGTGATAATCATCTTGATAGTAAATTTTTTAAATGAAACTTTTAATTATAAAAGTCTGGTTTTCGAAAATCTACTTTATTTACTCTAAATTAAACTTATAAAGAAATTTTTTATTTTATAACATTGTTAAAATACTCACAAATCATTCTATTAAAGTTTAGCCAAGAATTTATACTTTAATTCTCTCTCAATTTTTAGAGAATACGGAGCTTGAGAAAATAATCACGAATGTAAAGAGACAAAAAAGTTTTAAGTTCTTTATCGGAAGGGATAACTTGTTTTCTTTCCTTGATGACATCAGTTTGTGAGATGCTCGGTTAAATCGTAACTGTGCCACGGGGACGAAGTTACAAGCTACACGTGGGTGAGAATAAATCGTTCGACTTCTGGAAACGACGACGCGAAACGAGCTAACGTGTCATCGACTGCGACCCGACTGGGACCACCACTTCCTCCGTATAATGGAAGAAATATCTTCGAAACGTCGATATTGGGAGGATACGAAAATGGCGACGGGAGAGTTCCTCACATTCGAGAATGCCGACCGCGAAATTTATATGCTCCGTTCACAGCTAGTCATCTTCAATATTGTTGTATGAAGATCAACTCGCAGTGAGTTGCAAATACTTATATTTAATATCGCTCTATTTGATCTCTCTATTTTACGAAAAGATTTAGAAATATAAATCTCGTTACTTAAAACGTTACGCATTGTACGCAATAAAATTTAAATAGAAAAAAATCTTTTTCAGCATTCATAAAAAATGTAAAGTAATAATGAAAGAAATTAATCAAAACATTTCTTTCTCTCTACACAAATATTATATCGCGTGTCGGCATTATTTCGGCGCGTCTCGTGCCAGAAAACATATTTATTAATAATATATCCCGTGATTCTTATTACTGCAGTCACGCGATATGAAACAACGGGAGAAAAACTCTATTGCTCTGCCTCACTCGCGACTTTGTTACAGAGTTAGCGAAGCGAGTTTTCTAGTCCGAAGACAGTATCCAGAAGTATCGATATCCATTGTACTAGAATAAAATGTACACTCGGTGGCGCGAAAAGTGACGAGGCTATTTGTAGATGTGCATCGTACACATGGAAAAGAAGCGATAACATTTCAAGAGATATTCTACATAAAATTTCAATGCATACAAATCGTAAGATTCAACTAAACACGAAAGACATGTTAAAGGATAAATTTTTTATAATTATTAAGATAAGTTGCGTGCGTGATATTAATCTCATATGATTAAACTTTTCTGTCATAAATTATTTCTATGTAATACTCCAGAATTGGCAAATAGTTCGTCTCTTGTAAATTATGGAATCAACTTTCTTTCTAATTTACACAACTTCTCAAATTTCAACATTTTATCATTCGATACTTAATAACTAAGTTTTAACCCATATCAAGAGACACGGTAGTGTCTCGCGCCAAGTAAACGCGCAGTCTAATTTACACAACTTCTCAAATTTCAACATTTTATCATTCGATACTTAATAACTAAGTTTTAACCCATACAGCACAGAAATTGCAGCAACATTGCAGTAACGTAACAATATTGCCGAAATGTTGCTGCAATGTTCTGTGCTGTATGGGAAATTAAAATTATGTTAAAATTTATTTCCAAATTAAAAGATGACTCTATTTATAACTCTAATTAAAAGAATGCTCTATTATTTATTTTTGGTTCTGAAATTCAATTTGCAAAACGTTTTCTGTCTCTAAATTTTATAGAGACTATATATTTCTAAAACATCATGTATACACTCACCCTCTGCGCCTTCCGCTTGTCAGCACGTTGGTTTTGATGATATATTCTGCTGAAGTTACTGACGATAACAGGTACCGGTAAAGCGATCACTAGGACACCGCTCAAGGAGCATACACCCCCGACGATTTTTCCCGCAATCGTTTTCGGAACCATGTCACCGTAGCTGAAACAAACAGAAAAATATTTGTTAAAGAAACAGTTCCGTGATTTATACGAGATTTATTTCGTAAATTTCGTAAAGTAAAAATTACTACTAAAATATATACAAAATTCAAAATTATTTATCCTCGTCGCACAACGTATCTTTCTTCCTGAATATCAGAACATTTAGAAAATTAAATATTTTGACAAAATCGAATATTCGAAAATCTCGAGTAGTTAATATATTTTTCCCAAATTCCAGAATTTAGAAGTTATGAAATTATTTATATATTTTCGAATATACCCAGACAGCACAGTGATGTTTTAAAAACGTATTAAAAATGTATATATTGGACATTTCGTACGTACTTTAAACATTCAAATTAGAGTCTCGGACATCTTTAGGATGTTTTAAAGACGTACAACAACATTTTATTATTCAATACTTAATAACTAAGTTTTAAATTAAAATTTTGTTAAAATTTATTTCCAAATTAAAAGATGACTAATGTTCTATTATTTATTTTTGGTTCTGAAATTCAATTTGCAAAACGTTTTCTGTCTCTAAATTTTATACAAACTGTACAGCGTTACACTTTTAGACATCAAAAACATTTATTTTAAGAATACAACGCACCAAAATTGGACCTATTTAAAATATTGAGTGAATTCAGGCAGACAAAGGCAGGTAGTCTGCTCGCCAAGCAATTGAATATGATTTGGGTTCTTATTTTTGGATCCAATTAATTACATTCAATTGCCTGATGAGTAGAGTACCTGTTTTCTTCTTCTTCTTCTTAGGACTGACATCAGGTTCTTGAAACGAAAGCCTATACGGCCAATATCGGGTAGAAGCGGTTAAAATTAAGCAAAAAGCACACGATAATAAATAAGACACTTTCACAATAGGCAGGGAACAAGATTGCACAAAATAACTCGAGGCTTTGCTTCTTCCTTGTTTATGTTCCTTCATCAATTTCCGTCTAACAAAAACAATTGAAATTAGAGATGAACTGAACGCGTCGCTGCGCGCTGGCGCGTGAATATGGGCGCGAAAGTTTGGTAGACTTAATAGATAGGAATATTGTTATTGATATCGCGTTTGTCGTTAAAAAAGCAAATATTTATTTGTTATTTTTTCATCTGTTATTTTTATTTACTTATTGTTAGATCATACTGTGGTTAGAGAGAGTTTCTATTACACGTTACCAAACCTTTCATAACTATTCTACAACGAGAACTTTTAGGGGTATAAATATGTAAGATACACATTTTTAAAACATCCAAATGTAATATATACTTAATACGTCCAATAATGTACCCACCGAGAAATGATTAGTTGAATCAATATCGATTCGACATCGACTCGTCGATGATGATTGATGTAAAATCTTGATTGATACTTTTGTCAATTTTCAACCTCATCATAATTATTTTTATGTTAATTGAGCAATATCAAATATGTCTATAAGATTTCTATTGTCTTTCAGCTAATTCTACATCGAATACACAGTATACCTATATGTATGTACCGCGATTTTTAACTTTGTCTCAATTTAATATAGAATTGATCGAAAGACAATAAAAATCTTCTCTATATTCGCAATTAATATTTTATATTTGCTCAATTAACATAAAACAATTATGATGAGGTCGAAAATGACAAAAATATTAACCAGTATTTGACATCGATCATTCATCAACGCATCGACGTCGAATCGTTGTCGATTCAACTAATCATTTCTAGCTGAGTAAGTTTTTGAAATCATATTAGTCTATGGATACGTTTGCACTTAATAAAAACCAAATTTGGACGTCCAATGGACGTCGCGTGCTGTCTGGGTAAGAATTCTAAATTTTAGTATAATTATATTATACTAAAATTATTTAGTATAATTATATTATACTAAAATTATAATTATGAATAATAAAGTTTAGAGAAAAATCTAGGAAAATTTACGAAAGCCAAAAGCTTTATGATTTCAAGATGCTAAAATATTATGGTTTCTAATTTGCAGATTAAGGAATTCCAATGCTCACTGTTTCTAGAATGCTCAAACCCCAAAATTCATTAATCTCAGAACTTTATATTCTAGATTCTAGAACACAATATATGTCACACCTCAAAGATTTCTACACACACACACAAACTCGTAGGATCACATTCACTTCGACATACCATGTATAATTCCAAGCAAATGTCGCACTTCGCGCAACAGAAATTTATTCACGAAACATTGTTATGAGCATTGTTGGCGACACAAAACAGTGGCAGCTTAGACAAACGATCCGGCCAAATGTTCAGAAGGCACGATGGAATTATGCATTCCCGACGTTGTCGCCCGTGGGAGCACGCATCGCGGCGAGGGAAACGGAAGAGCATGGATAATTCACAACGTGCTTGAAGAATTCAGCCGTAAAAGATACGTTCGTCCTCGTTTCTCAGTCGTGCGAATGTCTGCCAGTAAAACTTTTGCGGCTACACGTGGCACACTACGTAGTTGACCATTTCTCAGTCCAGTCCTATTTATTTACTGTACGTGCAGTCCCATACGTATTTACTATATATTGAGTGGCGCAAATACGCGCGAACTCATGGCTACCTGTTCAATTCTCTTTCGTGACGACATGCTTGAATAGGGCGTTAAAACAGCAACGGTGATACATGTGATAAAATTTCTTTTTTGGAATCTGAATTACTTCTGTTTATTAGCAAATGTTTTACTATTGAGATAACTGGGTCGCAGAAGCATCGCTAATCATAATATCATAATTATAAAATCAAAATGTTTCTCAAAATCTAATAGAAATAGAAAATAATATTTGCGAAAGAATTATTATTCACCCCCAGCGTCAAATATTTATTTAAATCGTATTCACCTAAATAATGAAGTATATATTTCTTGAATGAAAGTCAAAATATGCGCACAATCTATGTTATTTTCAGTCATTTTGGTTGCATTCGGCTAAAAAGAATGATTTAAGATATTTCTTACGAATTTGCCTCCTACTGACGAGCATCTCTTTGTGCCTCAATAACTCCTCATACGCGAAATATTTTCGACTGACATTTCCAAATGTTACCTCATCCTTTTACGCCAACTACCATATATTTCGCAATTCGTCGCGCACGTCAGCATTTCCCGCTGGTTTCATCTACGTATATCTTCCGTTCAAGCAGGACAAAACCTGCAGGTGCGACAGATAGTGACGTGTGAGTTCAAGAAAGGACGCGATAACGGAAAGAATTGAGTGACAATGGCATCTTTAAAACCATTGCGATTGACAAGAAAATATTTCGTGCAGTATTTGTTCATTGTGGAAGTTTTTACTTGTATATTATTTATTATAAATAATAAATTTTGACTTGTAATGTAAAAATCGTAACTCTATAATAAGAAATTACTACGGGAAGGCAGATATACAGAAATATATAATTTTACACAATAATTGTATTATCTACTTAAAAATCTAAGAATTTTAGAATATGAGAAATTAAACTTCTAAACTCTATAAGAAGATGTTTTAAGATTTCACAGATTAAACACTCAAATTTAGCTACAGAATTGTTGATTTAAGGATTTAAAAATTTCAAACTTTAAAACTCCTAAATTTTAAGAATATTAAAATAATATATGGAAGGTATTAAGAATCTTATATCTTATAAAACTCTCCTTACAAAAACAGTATTCTTAAAATCTCCAAGGATTCTGGAGTTTTAGTTTTCTAACGTTTGAACTAGATTTGCAAAATATCAAAACCATAATTAATCAGAGATTTTATAAAACAAATAATTGTACGGAATGTTTTATCATGCATAAAATTTATCCTTAAAAGCTTCATATGTTCATATTTAAAATACTACATGATATTCAAAAATTCCGGAAAGAAAGGGGGTGTCGATTAATGCTCACCACGAAAATTGGTATGAAAAGAGTGTCGCATTATTACCGGGGAAACTAGAAACTACGTTATACTGCGCACAATGGCGATCGTTTATTCTGCCGACATGCCTCACTCGAGAGATCAAAAGAAGGCGCGCGCGGAAAAGAGAGAGTGCCGATGGAGCCGGGGATAAAATGAAGTGTAATGGATCGCACTCGACAGCTACAGATCGTTCCTTTTTCCAGCGAATTTCTCGGGCCGCACGCAATTTCGGCTCGTGACGAAGGGAGCAAGAGTAAAGGGGAGCTCTATTCTACAAACGACGTGACACGAGTCTATGGAAAAAAATGTTTTCTTAGAAATGATCGATCACTCAATATTCTGTGCAATATATCGTAAAATTTGTCATTTATTATATCTTGAATTATTGCAGAAGAAATACGTAAACCTAAGCACATTCTCTAATAGTAAAACGGCTCCTTATTAATTCAATTTAGAAATGCTAGAAAATTTATTATATAATATTCTTGAATTACAAATTTTATAAACATTTCAGATTGTTTTAATATTAAAATTACAGACTTATAAAAAACAAAGAAAGAGAAACGTAAATCTTGCATTCTAAAATTTTTGATTTATCATTAAACTTCATATTTGTTTCAGAACTTATAATTTTAAAATTGTTTATATACTAAGATTTTTCAAGTTTAGATTTCTAAAATCAAATTCTAAAATCTAATGAATTTTTGTTTACTGTAATTTATATTATTTAAATTTTAGAATTTTTGGATGCTGCAACATTTGTGCCAATTTCTAAATTGAAAAATCCTTAAAATTAAAAATTGGCAAATGATATTACATAAAATCGAAGAATGCCAAAATATTGACAGCAGTTGTAGGAGAATTATAGTAATGCAAGAAATGGTAACAAATAGCAGACACTGACATATATGAAAATATTGTTTTTAGTGGTTATTTTTTTATTATTCCTCTCTAATAAATTTAAGGTAAATAAATATTAAATGTTTTCCATGTTCTCAAACTTAACTTTTAGATGACAACTGGATTAAATAAATAAAGTTTCTTTGTACTTGGCTTAAGTAATCTTCTAATACCATTAGTTCTGTGTTGCTTTACCAATTACACATTAATTTATGAGCAATCTTTTCTTCTGTCGCATAACGTAAACAATATTTCTATCGAAAGTACGCACACAAAAAAGTGAAAGTCGACCTGGAATTGCAGGTCTCGCAAACTTTCGCCCGAGCTCGGTTTTCCTGGTCGGCAATAATTTTCCCGCGCCCTATGGCCCCCCGGGCCTGTTTCTCGACCCTGATTTACGTTTCCCACGGATTTTTACAGCGACCATGAAACTCGTCCTAGCGGGATCTCACCTGATGCTCGCCCTATCATCTTTCGCGCACGTGATATGCTGCGTGTTATCGATCTTCCTCCTTTTTCGCACCTTTTATTTAATTAACAATTTCTCACGCCAGTTATTTATCGATCGAATAATTTTTTTTCCTTATACCACTATCTTCCGTGGGGAGTATTTTCCACACGGATAAATCTGTTTCTCAGTAAACAAGCCGGGTATAAACGATTAAAAATAATTAATGCATTAGTTGAGCCTAAGAATAAATGCTGTTATTCAACAAAAAAGTAATGTCAGATTGAAAATTCTAAGATGACGAAATGAAGAATAATAAATATTATTTATTATACAAAAGAGTAGCTACATATAAAAAATAATTTCTTAATGAAAATCTTTTGTTTTCGAGCGAAATAAAAAACAACTTTAATCATTTAATACGCATACTATACAGGGTGATTCCGGACATTTGCAACAAACTTAAAGGGGTGCTAGATCTCGATAAATTGAACAAGTTTTGTTAAGTAATCCGAGTCCGGCGACGCCTCCTTAAGGCGCTAGGCTCTGTTGAACATTGTTGACGGTTGTGTATTTCTTGACTTGATGTGCCTTGATTTTTTCTTATGGGAACATGTCAAAAGTTTGATATACCCAAAATGACTCATCCGCAGGATAACGAACGAATGTGATGTGATTCGCAATACTCCTGAAATTTTCCAGAGGGTGCGTCAATTAATGCACCGTAGATGCAATGCTTGTATTGAGGTTGCAGGTCGCAATTTTGAACATCTGTTGTTATGAAATACACAAAATAAAATTTAAAAACGTATGATTTTTTATTCTAATCTAACCATACAGAAATCAAACAGCGTTCAACAAGGCTAAAAACGACGCTTAGCGCCTTAAGAAGGCGTCGCCGGACACGGGTTACTTAACAAATATTGTTCAATTTACCGAGATCTAGCACCCCTTTAAGTTTGTCGCAAATGTCCGGAGCCACCCTGCATAATATAAATATTTAATTATATAATTAAGTGTAAAAATTTCACTTTCATTATATAAATTATGGCATTCTATTATTCAAGAGTTTATATTGAGATGATCTCGAAGATTTCAAAGTTAATAAGTCATTTATATACATGTTCTAAAAATAGATAAACTTGTTACAAAGCACAATTGTTAGCTTATTTCGCTCTACAATAATATTGTACGCTCAAAATAGACAAATATCGAGCGCAAAGGATTAGAAACGGCAGGTCGCATGAGTTCAAGGCAAACGCTCTCGGGTCGAGCCGATGGAGACTGATTTTTCTTACTTGTCAATGTAGCCCGGACACGCGACGGTGGCGAGTTTAGAACCGACGAAAACGTAGGATTTAGTAATCTATTTTTGGACAAGCGCGCCTTGGGCGGTCGCCGAGCAACTACCTGGGACTTATAGTCGGATTTCACAGAAGCACACATGGTGGCCGAAATCGCAAACAATTATCAATGTAAATAAAGAAAAATTAATATCATGTTCAAAGATTATAAAATTAACTTCTTAAGCAATCAAGCCGAGACTAACTTTACAGTTTCTCGATAACCGAAAATTATAATGAATGTAACACGCAAAAAGTTTCCGTTTTTCTACAATACGCTACAAAATAAAATGCGATCCATGCATGTAACACATGTTTCGTAATTCTACACGGAAAAAACAATAAGGTTGCCACAACCACAATAATAGTAACATTTGGTACAACCACGTCCTGTGGTTGTCACATTCTCATTGATGTAAAGGCAACTATATGCATTTGGTACAGCAAACATAGTGAATGTTGAGACAAACATATATAGATGCACTACACAAAACAATGTGAATGTGACAACCACAGGACGTGGCTGTACCAAATGTTACTATTATTGTGGTTGTGGTAACCTTATTGTTTTTTCCGTGTATCATTAATATACAATTTAGTCAATTTCAATTGTAACAATCCGAAATCGATTTTCCTATAATAATTATTCAGTTTTAAATACCTTTACAATTAAGCCTCAATTAACATAATGTTCAAAACATACTGTTTAAAATTATATAAAGATTAATGAAATTATAAACAATTATATAAATTATCTAAAACATTTCAGTATCTATTTACATAACACTCTAAAGCTTAATTTAAATAAAATAAAAATAAAATCTCTTTAACGATAATCTCTAACTTAAAAATGTTATTAGTGAGAGAAGATACTCAAATCTAGATTGATCAAGAAATCTATAGGTAAATCTGTAAATAAAAGGAAAAGGACAAAATTTCCGGATTCCATATCTAAAAAGATATGGAATCCGGAATATCTTAATCGAATTTTGAAGTTAACTCAAACTTAAATAAGCGCGATAAAACTTTTATACGAGCTCTCTCTTTCTCTCTTTCTCGTAGAATTTCTCAGCAAATATTCCAGTTTTAATCTTATAGCTGATTATATATAGAAGTTTAAAAAAAGTTTGTTTATACATTTTTAAAAATTGCCACGAAAAAAATTATCTTGCAATTAATTCACATCATATCGTTGTAATAAACTTCAACTTACGAGAGTTGCTCTAGATGAACTAAGATAAAACCGCCGTCACAACAAGTATCTTCTGAATGCAAAAGCTTCGCGAATTAGTAAAGTTCATGTAAACTGTGGACGCCGTCGTCTTCACGATCTTCCTTAACTCGTTTCGTCACGGGAGCTTTAAGCGCATTTATAATGTACGCAAATAGCCATGTGAGAACATTGCAAGAAAAAAGAGGATACGCGGAGGGAAAAAGACGTGCAATTACATCTTTTTGTATTTTAATACTAAAGACAGAAACTATCCGCGTAAAATTTAAAAAAATAAGCCAAGTAAAAATAGTTGGTACATAAAAAATGGCAGTACTTATGGAAGTAATTTTTGCAATCACCGATATTTTATTCGCTGAAAAATAAGCAAAAGTAGAACTCAATACGTTGATTAATCTTGGAGAAAAATCGTGTACCAAATTATATGCAAATAACACATGTATATACAGGGAAGAAATACGTTATCATATGGAATTTAGTGATGTCTGATGATTTTGAGACTACTCAAAAGATTTAAATGATTGTATTTATATGTATATTGGCTGATATTATTTTAGAACTTAATTCAATAAACTCGGCCCAAGTACACTAAACGCGCGTGCGCGTTACTATAATCCGATGACATTTTATAAAAAATGAATGTCGAATAAAATTTTCACTTATACCTTATGTGCATAAGAAGTATTAATAATTACTGTACATTGGATAAAAAGGTAAGACAATTTTTAAATATTTATGTAAAGAAAATTTGAAAAATATTTTTAAAATTATTTTATATGAAATATATATATATATATATATAACTATTACATTTAACACTAAAGCTACTGATAATTTATATATATTTCCTACCTATTTCTACTAAACCGGTCAAATAACCGGTTTTTAAATAAAAGTTTTATTTTTTCCAATTGAATGTAGGTAATATGTTTATCAGAAGAAACGAAAGAAGAAGAGAGATAGATATTGAAAAATTGATTATATGTATATTCGGGAAAAGTCGTGAAATCAATTGAGGAAAAGCAATAACATTAAATGCAGAATTTTTAATCAAAAGTTTAAAAACGGTCATTTGACCGGCGATGGTAGTTTTAGTGTTAAGAGTCTTGTTGAAATCACGAAAGAAATCATTTTTATTATCATTTATATATAATCTATGAAAAAAGATATTTCTTTTTTGCAGAAAAATGTAAGAAAAAAAATGTAACCGTAACTTTATATGTCTCCTTTTTAAATCTTTTAAGTTCAGAAAACGCTTTTTATATATCGTATTGTATATATAACTATAATATCAACAAAATATATCATAAGAATAGGACGTCCTTAAGAAAGAAAACTCACAAAGCCGCAGGATAAAACATGACTCATTTAACGTCGGTGAAAAAATATTAAAACGTTTTATTTTCCAACACCCTGTTGGCGAAGAAAAACTGCGAGCCAAGCAAATAACGTGACCTTACTTCGCGGCTCCAGCTGTGCAAAACCAATAACACGATTCTACCAACACGACAAAATATTCCACACTTCAAAAAACGTACAAATGTTATACAACTCTATTTTATCAGCTTGGTGGATTTTGAAGTACATTTCCGTAACGTGAGAACAGTGTATTTTCCGGCTATTTTCATAAGGGAGTATCCCAAGAAATGGGATCAATTAGGCTAATTGTGACGCTGCGCTAGGATAATTATAACATTGTGATATTTTCCAATTGCATGATCCATCACTTGTTAAGATTTAAAATAATACGTACGGTATAAATGACTGCCATTTTACCGTAGTTTTTTTATAACATCCTTAGTATTTGTTACTGAAAAATATTTCAGAATTATAATTATCTTCATTAACATTACGTATATTTTGCAGAAAATGAAAATATATCAGTTGATATTACTTCAAAAGCTTAACGAAAGACTTCAAATCTCGTATGAATTCTGATACTTCAATGAATTTTAAAGCTAATTGTTAGACGAATTTTGGTTAAAATATGGATTTTTAGTGAAACTCGTTCGTTTGTGAATATACCGTACCTTTGATTCACGTTAACAGTCATGAATACAGCAAAAGCTTCTAACACGAGATCTATGCATCACCGGCTCATCGCGTTGCAGCTACCTCGCATGGTCGCACACTTTTCTTACCTTGCGCCATTGTTTAGTAGTCACAGTGATCCACTTCTTTTTCAAACAACATTCGTAAGGTAAAAAGTTGTAAGGAACTATGTAACAAAAAGTTTGAAATTTTTCATATTTATACATAATGATACTTAGTCCCTTATAATTTTCTACTTCACGATAACTATTTACAAAAGAAGAAAAGAGCTAAATTTGTTACATGTAATACACAATTTTCATTAACTTTGAATGTATGCCAATCTTTAATAAATATTCGCAATTTTTTCAATCAAAAGTTTTAAGTATTTATATGCAGTCCTTATAATTAAATTATTCTTCTGTTTAATTTTATATCAGTTCCAATAATATTAAAATTATTCTTCTGTTTAATTTTATATCAGTTCCAATAATATTAAAATTATTTTTATATATAAACATATAATATTATAAAAAATATATATTTTATATAAATGTTTTATTTTTAGTACATTTATAATTTCAATTTTTTTCAATTTACTTTAACTTCAAATATTATAAACTTTTCTTTATCTTAAAATGTTATCGGTTTATTAAGGCCGTGTTTCGATATGCACTGCCAGTACTAAAAATCTATAGCATACGTAACGTGAACTATGGATTTTCAGTATTGGCAGTGTATATCGAAACACGGCCTAAGTTGCTATTATCAATTGTTAACATATTAAAAAAAAAATTTGTTGCGCGCGCTCTAAAGTATGAATATAGTTTGTCCTACTTTACGCGCAGAAGGTACAATAAAGAGCAGTTAAAAATAACAAACTTAACATTGTTTTGCTTTCGGAACATAGATACCTATGTGATACATGTTACAGATACCTGATATACTTTTTTCTTTTCTTGGTATATATTCGCGCGTTCTGAAAATAATCAAGATCTTGTTTTTCTTCGTACACGACGAAATCGTTAACACCGATGCGGGGCATTTTACTAGCCTTAATAAATTTGTATTTGCTTCCGAAGTAAATGACATTGTTTGACAGAAAGGAAAAAGTGGAAATCGATCGGCTACGAGAACTGTTTGCTCTTCATTGTCAACGTTTACAGAAACAACTCAGCACGTATGCTGATCGATAAGTATATATTTATAGCTAGCGGTTTCGAATCAGAAGCAATCAACGCATATCATAAGACTTATATGTTTATAAAAAAATTTAAATTACAAGATAGTTAATAATTAAATAAACTTCTTTATATATTCATGAAATTTAAAAAAGAATTATTAAATAAAAGAGAAAGAAAGAGAAGAAAAAAAGAGAAATAATTCAATTAAATTTTTAAGGAAAAAATGTAATTTATAATAATTATTTAATAATAATTTATAATTAATATCGATATTTTCTAATTTTTAAATATGTAGGTGACATATTTATTTTAAGATTAAATTGAGTAAAAGTTATGCATAAGTTATCTTTCTTTTGTATTTTTCATATTCCTCTTTCTCTACAACAAACAAACTTCTATATATTTAAATTTTCATTATGAGTGTAATGTTCCAATATTATTTCTAATAAGGCTAAAGCAAAAACATTTCTAATATGTCCATAAATGCATAACCCAAAAATAATATTTTACAAACAAGATAAATAAAATCACAAATTACTACTACATAAATAAATAACGCGACAATCACCGAGCTGCAATCGAGACCTTAATGCAAATTAACAACATTAGCGGTAGTTTTGTTGGCACAAAGAGACGCGTTTGTACGCAATTCGACTACTGTGCGTAAACCATCTCCCAACCGGTCAACAACTGGTCAAGTCAATCACAAACAAACGAATCTATATTTACAGCAAAACGATCGGTCGCAACATCACGTCGCCGGCTGACCGACACTATATCTTCGTCAAACCGAGCGACATTTTTGGGCCACCCGGTATACCGGGTGAGCTTCGCGGACGGCGGCCCGTCGTTACCAAGATGCAACGTGCTATTAAAAGACGAACCACCGGCTGTCCACATTGGCCGCGAAGTGTTCACGCGCCTTGTCTGAAAATAAAGTGCATTCTCGCCCCGAGTCGTGAGACGCGTCCGTCGTAATAACTTAAATGACGAAGGCGTAGACAAAGACGAATACGGTGACTCGAGCCGGTGATCGACGCTGCTTTGACAAGGAACCTCGCTACTTATGAATCGTCACCGCTCGTTAATGAGTCTTAGGGATAAACGATGTATAACACTTGTTATGATAGATACTTGTTAAAATAGAGATATACAGAATTAAAATAACATTAGACAGTATAAAGTCACCACCTATACATAGATTATCTATACATAAATAAATGGATAATATATATGCCAATAATATAACAGCAGTGAATCAATAAAATTATGTATATGTATGTTAATATTAATTTACTGCTGGTATATTGTTACAGATAACATTATACCAGTAATTAAAAGAATTAGTGAATATTGTTGATGCAGTACAAATACCCACAATAGATGGGAATCGCATTGTCATGAAGGAGAGTTCTGATACTCGAACGTTTTAAGCGGACTTGTAGCTATTTCTGAATTAATCGATATACAGAGTGTCCCAGAAACGGCGAGAATTTCTGCCCAGAAAAGAGAACTTTGCTATTTACGAATCAACCGTGCGCAATAAAGCTCAACTGACCTGAACTCGTAATTGTCTCTGAATTAATCGATATGTAAGATATGCCACGGAAGGTCAGAACTCTCTCATGAAAAAGGATTCTACTTCGTAAGGCTTGCATGTTTTTAGAATGCGTATATAAAGATTTTTAAATAATATTTTGTTTATTATTGAAAAAGAAGAAAGATATTTTGAGAGATCTAGGATAGCACATTTTCAAATATAAAAAGAATATTCTATTGTAATCCAAATATAACGCAATACAATAATCTACTTACTTTTTTTCTTTCATATATAACGTTTCTTTATCAAATAATGAATGTCAGTCAAACAGAAGCTACTATGTACGAAAAAAAATATTAATTTTCATCTCGTAAGGAATTATATCAGTAGAAAATGCTAGTAAAATGCAAGACTGCTTCTTAAGATATCTGCCCTTTTTTAAAGGTAAGCGAGTAGATTTAGTAGTGGAGTTTAATTAAAAAACTTGATTGAACTAGAAACCTCGATTCTCTTCCGATCATTCCTTACTTCTATCCTGGCTATTCTGACATTCCTTATTTCTCTTACAACATAAGTAAATCCGAAATTGCCCTATATAATTTAACGTGTTTTTTTACTCTAATATCTCAATATTAAATTTTAAGAACAAAATTTATTTTTCTTGTAAAAAAAGATAAGATAATATTAAAATAATAACCTTGCGATGAAGAACTATATTATTGTAAAATTGATACAATAATTTCACGGGAAAGTTTTCTCGGGTAAAGATTTTTGGGCAATTGGAGTAAGGACAATTGGCACGACTGAAAAGCGTAATTCTGCATTTGCCTTCTTTTAAACCCATTCGCATCCCATGACACCTCCGTATCTATTTATTCAGCACATGAAGGTGACGGAAACACGGCAAGAGATAGGAGATGGAAGAGTGGATTGGCTCGAGATCGGCTGGCACCTGTCTACTTGTACCGACAAGCGGATTTAGCATCGGATCTAGGCGACCCGAGGCCGTACGTGAATTCACACCTGTGCCTTCGTAAAGATTATTTCAGCATTCGCAAACGGCGAACGGAAGGAAAAAGGGATTCGCGATAAGACGTCCTCCAAAGCTAATCGATAGCAATGTGCCAATTTCAGAGCAGTGAATATAATAACGATTTGCTCTTAACGATATCGTGGCGTAAGGTCAAGAGGGGCAATCGAAATGCTTGAATAAAGACATTTAAATAGAACAACGAAATGATTTTCTAACAAGAACAAATAACTGCCACATTTTAAAACTTGAAAGACTTAAATAAGCCCTTACCATTCCTCTACAATTTCATATAACATTCATATTATTATATTAATTATACAATTAGAATATTATAGCATTAAGAAATTGCGTAAATTAATTTCATTTTCCGCGAAATTAAAGTTATAGAATTATATAACTAATTATTTTATTTTTTTTCGTAAATTCAGATAAAAATAGAATAATAGGCATCATTTAGTAATCATATCTTTAGTAATAGCGCTTTACATATTACATCAATCTTAATCTTGTGATGTTAACATTAAAAATTTGTTATTTTTATAAAAATATATACATGTTCTATAACATATAAATAGTGTACCTTTGAAAATAATGTTAATATAATTTTACTTTATTAGATATATCACTTCGGATTGTATAAATTGAGTAAAAATCGAATAGAAAGGTATAAACCACCTCACCGCCGCGCCGGCCGTACACCCTAATTTCATCTGCCAGTTGCCTAACTTCAAAGTGCCATAAGCTCCGCTATGTGAAGTTCCTGATTAATCGAGTAATGCGGTCTGCCACGGAAAGACGATTTCAACATCGATGTCGACAATCTATCATGCCCTAATTGCAAGTTCGGGGAAGTTCAGCAAATGTGGATCTCAACTAATATCGTAGTTTGGCAAAAAGATATCACGATTTCCGTCAATTGCCGTCGTAAAGCGCATTCAAAATTCAACACAATCGTCATGTCTCCTTGAAGAAACATTATCTCGTATCAGTTCTCTAACAATCAATAATACTAATGCACTCTTCATTCTACAGAGAAAAAATTTACTTATATAGAATTTTTAGAAAACAAAGAAATTTTTTACACGTCCAAAAGTAAATAGAAAGTATAAAGATCTATATAAAAGAGTTATTTAAAAGTTTGTAATTCAAGCACAAATAATTTCCTTGGAAAGAAAAACTTCTTCAGATCGGACAGCACGATAATGGTTCTATTGAGACGTTATCACAAGGTCGAGTACTAAGAGACACAAGGATGTTTTTAAAAACTGAACAACAGGTTATTAAATTTACGATCATTCCCAATATCATATTCTCGATAACCTCTACTCTGAATTTTAAAATATTATTATTATATTAATTGATACAAGATAATGTTTCTTCAAGGAAACATGACGATTGTGTTGAATTCTGAATACGCTTTACAGCAATTAACGAAAATCGTGATATCTTTTTGCCAAATATTAATATACTGACGAATATATAAAAATTGTAAGGAAATTATTTCTTTAATGAATAACGCGCATATTAAGACATTTTATATACAAATTAATATAAATTTTATTAAATTTATTATAAACGTCTATATTAATCATGATTATCTTAAAATCTCGGAAATATAGCTAAATATAAATACGACTATTATTTTAAATCTTATATATATTACTATTTTAAACCTTTTATATTATAAACTTGGGAATCTGCTGTCTTTAAAATTTAATTTGTATTAAAATACTAAATTAAATACTGGAATTAAAACGATTTTTGTTTAATCTAAAATCGCTCCAAAGAGCATTTTTAATTCTCACTATTTTGTTTAATAATAATGTATCAACGTCAGCATTGATCTGCGACGTCGTTAAAAGTTAAAAGATCCATCAACCATGTTGCTTGATTGACAGTAACACGATGATCTTATCAGCCCTGATTTCGCGCGAAATTCGCTGCAAACGCGAGACCTGGGATTCAGTAACTAGTTATCCTGTCGTTATGTTAGCGACAGCCAATGAGAGTTGCCCCTTTCTCTTGGATTGTCCTTGCCATTGGCTGTCGCTATCATAACGACAGGATAACGAGTTACTGAATCGCCTAGCTGTAGGCCTATTCTTTATATAACTTTTAACGATAGTATCGTTATCGTTACGTTGTCGTTGCGCAGCTTATTTATCATATATTATACCTGCGCAACGACAACATAATAATAACGACACTATCATTAAAAGTTACGGAATAGGCCTACAGATCCTGTATCAGTTACGCCATTGTGCGATAAACGTTTTAACGACGCTGTAATAACCCACATTCTACTTATCCGAATGATCGCCAAAGAGCAAACTAGTAGCGGATGACAAAATGTGAGTGGACTAGATTTACGTGGTCGAGAATTCAAATGGTCCCGTGAGCCACTCCCATTCCAACCATCTCGTCATCGATTAACTCAGTCAATTACATAATCATCTCCAAATCGCTATACAGTAATGCTCTACAAAAAAGTTACATTTAGTTTGCATTCAGATGTCAGACGCATAAAAACGTAGGTAAATTTTCTTTCTCGCGGGATAAACTTAAATGAGCAAGTTTTTTTTTTCAAAATATACCTCAACACGCTGAAGAATGTGCTGCGAGGACTTATCTTGAGACAGATTTTATATTAATTGCTTTAATAATTTTTTTTTACTTTTAAAAAGACTAAAATCAGTAAACTTTCACGTAAAGCGTTTTGAAAATTGTAGCTTCGTCGCTGTGCGAAATCGCATGATTCTCATGAATTTTTTGCTGCGTAATAGATTATTTCAAGATCGGTGCATCGGACCTCATTTTCATGACGTTATTTCCGGATGCGGAGAATCGCCGCCGTCGCCGCCGTCGCCGTCGTTAATCAAAATCGCGCACCAGATGCAAGTCGCGATGCCAAATACCCCGACGGAGTCAACGCCGAAGAATTTGAGTGATTTGCTCGAAGCCACAATAGCACACTTCATTCGTCGTCCGCGGAACGGCGGCCGTGTTATTATGAATGAGGATTATTATACGGACGATGCACTCCTCCGTGAATGCGTGAATTTTCACAGGCGATTGGAACGCGAATTTGTCTTCCGCGATTTAACATGAAACAAAGCTTCCTCTACGAGGAAGCAAAAATTAATTTTTATGAAATAAATATAATTTTATATTTAACTTATCAATTAATTAGTAATACCAATACCACTAATATATACCAATTAAATATAGACAATACCAATTGTGTGATTATAATCATATTAATAGTAATTCAACTTGTGCTTAAAATTGGAATGGACATCGCAACTCTCGTAGATCAAGAATGACAAAATTGTTTGAAGAATTAGATACTATAAAAGGTTAGAATAAAGCTGGCTTATTTATTATAAAAATAAATATAATTAATGATCATTAGCATGTTTTTATTAAATAAATTGAAATATGTTACGAGGTGCTATCAAAAAGAAACCAGACTAGGTTAATAAAACTTTTGAAACTTACCTAATTTAAGTCTAATTAAGTTTAGCCTCCATTCCCTTGAAAGTAGTTCCCATCTGCAGCTTGATGCAGCAATCCCACCACTTTTACCATGCTTCAAATGCTTCTGGAAGTCTTTTTGTTGGAGCGAGTCAAGTACTGTTGGCCTAAATCTTCTTATCTTGTAAAAAAAACACTTTAAGCTCCAATTTTATTTTGAAAAATAAAAAAGTCACAATGAGCTAAATCTGCCGAATAAGGAGGATGCAAAATGACCATCATGCCGTCGGCCGCCAAAAACTTTTGAAGGCGGCGAGTGCAACGAAGAATATGTTAATCGGTTTTTCGAAATCAAGAAGATTATGCACTAGGAATTCCTCCTTGGTTAAATGCGGTCAATGCGGAGTTTTATTGTCACGTTTTGAGGCGGTTGAGAGAGAATGTTTATCACAAAAGTACGCAACTGTAACGCGACTATAACTGGCTCCTTCACCATGACAACGCTCTCGTTCACATCGTCTTCAAAGCAAGAGTTTTCGACGGCCAACAGCATGACGATTGTCCCGCAACCTCTTTACTCGCCAGATTTTGCTCCTTGTAACTTTTTTATTTTCCAAAATGAAATTGAAGCTCAAGGAGCAGCGTTTTGATACGGTTCAGGAGATTCAAATCGAATCGCCGACAGTACTTGACGCGCTTCAACAAAAAGACTTCCAGAGATCATTTGAAGCATGGCGGAAGTGGTGAAATTGCTACATCAATGCAGAAGGAAACTACTTTGAAAAGAATGAAGGCTAGATTTAAATTAGGTAAATTTTAAAATTTTTATTAACCTAGTCTGGTTTCTTTTGATAGCACCTTTTTGATAGCACACTTGAGTGCTAACCTAATTTGAATCTCATAAACATAAATATTCTTATCCATATTTATGTTTATGAGATTTATACTTAAAAAAGTCTAAATATTGCCATCTTGCATCAATTGATATTATACAGGATGTGCTATTTAAAACCGGGTGGATTATAAATGAAAAAGATAAATAAAAATAAGTTGCAGATACGGATAATCACCAACGGTAGCACTAGAAGCGTAAGATGTGCAAGGTGCAAGTGTTCATTACAAAATAAAAACGTGTTGAGTGAAAGACATTTTTATTTCTCTTTTTAACTTTTAATACTCCAGCAGGCCAACTTTAAATAGAACACTCTAATATTTAATCCTAGAAGCGTATATAGAGACTTCTCAAATTCTGTTTAAAAAATATTTTGAAAGAGAAAACTAAATTAGCAACTTAATTAACAAATTACAACTTAATTAACAATTTTTTCTTACTCTATTTATAGATCATTTATTTTTATTTCACATAAAAAATATATACAATACATAAACATATTCCCATTTTCATCATCTATATGAGATATAAACTTGTAAGAAGTTAGCACCCCACTTTTAGAATTAATTTATTTCGAGAGTTGTGCTGAATTGTGCTAGATTGTTCTACAATTTTAAAATCGTAATACGAAAAATACGTTTTTAAAAAACGATTTTTTAGCTCTACCCCCATTTTCTGGTTTTTTCAATTTATAAGTTATGTTAAGTTGTGCTAATATTGTACTAAAGTGTTATTTTTAAATAGTAATAACAAAAGAAGTTATAATAAAAAATAATTTCGGACAATTCTGCATACAACAAATTTTACATTTACATCAGTCATTTAAATAGTATAAAATTGCATATCTAAGTTGTGCTAGCCTAGCTACAAGTTAACACAACCTTCGAATGTCTCATTGTCAGCACAATGATAATTAAGGACAGTTTACTCTTGCGCGTGGCCCTTAGCGTTCGAATTCTGGTGTCCATAATTCGGGTTTATAATTCTTCGATGTAGACAATACTATATATCTGAATTGTGCTAGCCTAGCACAAGTCAGCACAACCTTCGAATTCCTTAGCACAACGATATTAATATGTTTTCTTTACACCAACTGATTTATTTCATTATTCTGTGCATAAAAGTATTAAGATATGGTTATCAAAAAATAAATATTTTACGAAATACTTTATATTTCATGTCAAAATAAGTCAAAATAAAGTATAAAATATCTCAAAAACTATTGATTTTTTGATAACTTTATCTTAAGACTTTTGGTAATTATTTACAAAAACGGACCACCCTCCGATAACCTTGACCTTGACATATACTGTCAAGGTCATAACCCTAAACAACATTCCGAAGATTTTAACCGTCGGTCATTGTTTGTTAAAAAGTTATTAACAAAAGAAGTTGACAATATAAACGTGCGTTTAACTCCATACTTTAAACTCTACCTAACATAAATACCATATTATTTGCATATTTAAGTAAACACTTGGGCGGGGGACAGACTCCGCCCCTCCCTGCACCCCCACCCCAAAAAAATATAAACCAACCCAAACCAATTTCGTACGTAGTGTGGGTAGAAAAGTGTATGTGTGGAGGCAGCAGGTTCCGTCCTCCCTTTTGGTTTGGATTGGGTTAAATTTTTTTGGGGCAGGGGTGCAGGGGGAGGGATGGAGCTCCTCCCCCGCCAAGCATTTACTTAAATATGCAAATAATGTGGTATTTATGTTAGGACAAATTACTCGTTTATGTCTTTCAATACTCAAAATAACTGCTACATTTTTCAAATTTCTTTTGTTAATAACTTTTTAACGAACAACGACCGACGGCTAAAATCTTCGGAATGTTCTTCAGGGTCATGACCTTGACAATATATGTCAAGGTTAAGGTCATCGGAGGGTGATCCGTTTTTGTTAATAATTACCATACTTTTATGTGCAGAATAACTAAAAAAATCACACACATATTATATGTAAAAAAAATTATATGTATAGTTCCAAAAATGGGGGGGTTGGTCCTTTTGTCATTTCCCCAAAAATCCGGCAATAATATCCCATATGTCACATAAAAGATGCCGGTGAATCCTAAAACACTCAAAAAGAATTTTGTCGCTATCTCTAATAAATTCCAAGAAAACAGCTTGTAACACTTTAGCTGCCCCACCCTGTATAATCTTTTAAACATATTTTTTGTTATTTTCATTCGTAAATTTACTATTTTTAAAGAAGCTAAAAATAAGATTTAGGAGACCGATTGCTTAAATCGTTACACCATGTTATAAAAAGATTTATAACAAATTAATTTAGACTTGTTGAAAGGTTAAACATATAATAGTATAAATGTCTTATGGGCCATCTACAATGAGTCGCAGTCTTAAGAGTCGTAGAAAATTGACCAATCACAGTTCATTATTCTTCGGTCGCAAGGAGAATAATGAACTGTGATTGGTCAATTTCTTACGACTCTTACGACTGCGACTCATTGTAGATGGCCCTTTATGCGTGGTCTACAATAGAAGTAAGCGTAAGAGTAAGAGTAGGAGTAGCAAATAAAATAAATTGAATTCGCTCATGCCCTTACTCCAGCGCCTATGATTGGCTACCTCTTACTCTTACTTCTTACTCCACGCTTACTCCACGTATTGTAGAAGACGCTTTAAGGGGGGAACCTGGTTTATAGGGTCCAAAAAATCGAATTTCCAGAAGTTGTCTTAATCAATAATAGCACTACCTGAGAATATCCTCTTGAAATTTTAGGCCGAAATTCAAAGTACTTTTCGAGTTACAGCTTCGAGAAGATCATACGTCGAGGTATACAGCGCACGGCGCGTTCCGCCTTTTCTAGTTTTTTGAAGAGGATTATCGACTCGGCAAATGTTCCGTATTGAATAGATGAGTCAGTGTTTGTGTGTATGAGTCTGAATGCGTATTTGGACGTGATATCGCAGATTAGCCTGTGACTGCTGTAAGTTCTCAATAAGTAGTACTTTTCTGTTCCGCAAACTTTAAATGCAATTTTCTCAAAACAGGTTTTTTTTAGTTTGTGTATACGATAGAAAAAAATCTAATAAATCGATTGAACTGTTTTTGGGCTTGTTTTATAGATAATTAGTTCTTCTTCTATTTGAACTAAAATGTTTTGGAAAAAAATTAAACTAGACTAATTTTTTTGCAAGGAAAAGTCGAAAATTTTTCGTGAAAATCGTAACTTTTTTTTCAAAGTCGTGTAAATTTTTCAATTCTCGCTTTTCTTTTAATTTTTTTAGTTTAAATAGAAGGTAATTACATAAAATTAAAGAAAAAAAAGGTTTTTTGTTTTAGACAAAAATTACAATCGCTAGAGTGTACACAGTGGAACAAACTGCACCGCTTGGCACTACCAACATGACTCCATTTTTAAAACAAAAAGTCAATAAAAAAAATTATTTTATATAATTGAAATATGTAATAAAACGTTCTTAAAATTTGGAAGTGATTGGTTTCATTCTAGCTGAGAAAAAAATTTCTAAAAGTTATGCATTTTTCGGGACCTCCAGGTTTCCCCCTTAAACATCAAATTACAATTTCCAATATTAACTTGCGTGCAAACTAGTACTAAATAAGAAGTATAATATAAAATACCTTAAGTAGTACAATTTTGACAATTCTCCCCTATATTATCACTAATCTAGTCAATCCGTTTTAAATCAATAGTTTTATGATGTTATATTTATTATGCACACATGTTAGCTGTGTAAATATAATATATATCATTAATATAATAATATCATTTTCACAGATCATTATCTCACATCAAAATAAAAGATAATTTAACATACTGAGAGTAATAGCGGCGTTTGTAATATAATTCCATGCTGATCTATAAAATACAAATGCAGCTAAATGATAGCAACGTTACATCAAAATATAATTTAACATATTGAGAGAAATAGCGGCGTTTGTAATATAATTCCATGTTAATCTATAAAATACAAATGCAGCTAAATGATAGCAACGTTACATGTAATAAATATTTTCAAAGATATTGTATTGCACTCATTAAATTTTTTTGCATTTTTAAAAAAATAAATAATACATAAAAAATAAATCATATACTTACCCTATAATTGCTCCGTCATTGCTTGATGTTTTTAAACCTTTCTCTTCCTCTCTGAATTGTTGCACTTACATCATATTGATTTACGAACACGATTAATTAACTTTGCACTAATCAGTAGAACACGATGATTGTGAGATACTTAGCAAGACATTCTTGCATGCGGTAGTCACCAATTTTTCATAGAAAACGATAGCGTAACGAAAAATAAAATTACGGATCGTTTCTTGTTACAAATTGTTAAAATTATTAATTGTAGAGATTAATAAATATTATTCGTTCACAAGGAACAATTGCGTTGTACCTAGGTACTTGTCGCGAAGGATAGAAACGCGATGGCGCACGAAACGATGCGCTCTGCTACCTTCCAATTTGAATCTTGGAGCATAAATGGATAGTGCAGCGAGACATTCCTGCATCAACAATAGCACGCTGTACATCATAGTAACAAGGCTGCGGTACCAGATGATATGTTATCATCTCGAAATATTTAATACTTCATTAAATTCACATTAAACATTCTCTTGCTTGTATTTTGAATTAATTATTAATACAAACAATGGATATGTTACGTTGGATACGCGAAGAAAATTATCTAATTATATATAATACGTTGAAAATGCAAAGCGTGATGCAAGATATGTTTGATAAGAGTTATTCGTTCACTAAGAAGGATCGCGTTATTCATAATGCTTGCCGCGATTGAGTTTTGATGGATAATACACGATGACGCACGGAGCAGCTTGCCCTACCTAGCTATTCGAATCTTGACATACGAATGATAGCACAGCGACCTTGCGTGAACAATAGCACGCTGTCTATGCCACAAAAACAAATATCAAGGCCACGAAATGTTCAACGTATTAGGAAATAAATGTACATATGCTGAATATTCTACTCCTTGTATTTTAAATTAATTTCAATGAATGAACTGTTATCGCGTACATTGCACTTCGTTTTATGGACTAAAATTATCGGACTTCCGTTTGATAACAATTGAAATAAAATGGATATGTTAAAATTTGAATCTTAACTTTGATGAAAGAGTTTGCTTCAATCTGATCGAAAAACAGTGAAAAACACACGTAAATGTATATTACTAATAGAAAATTTTAACTATTAATCGGGATTATTAAATTCTTTCTTTTATAAATGACAAATTAAATAATTGTTATTAATTACGCTATTTAGAAGATTATTAAATTTGTTATCTTTTATACGAAGAATAAGTAATCGTTTTTTATATCAAGACAACATTCGAAAACAATTAGCATACACACACAAACATATGATCTTTTCTCAAGAATCAATTATTAAACCGTGAACAATAAAATTCAAACTGTGTCTCAAGATTATCTGAATTCTTCGATTAAATCGTAATTGCGAATATAACGTAACAAATATCAAATTGATTCTCATCTATTTATAAAACTATGTTTCTCAAAATCGGTTTCAACCAAATTCTTTTGTAAAAACGCAAAATACATGCTCGAGATTTCCATGTAACTATATGAGAATAATATTCATGCTAAATTCATGACATCATTCATCGTATTGCATAATTGAGCAGCATTGCGAATGGTACTAGAATTGCAATTCTGCTTAGTAATAATTACATTATGGCTCGTGTAGCATCAGTATGATACATCTTCGAAACATCCATAATTAAAATTTTACTTACACCATACTTTATTTTTTATAACACGACTTAAGTATCAACACCTATCGCGCTACTCGCGCGTCGCATAAAGAAACTTTTACGGCCTCTACAATTTATTAGCTGCGAGCAGTAATGGTGTAAGTCGTAAAAGCAGTAGGAGGGAAGCAGAACTTTTATATTTTATCTGCGGTAACTTCATCGTCTAAAACCCTTTCCGCAAATACGTTTTAACTCCTTCGGCTAGTCCGAAATTTCGTGCGTATTCAACTTTGTAGCATGATCGTGATAAAGTTGAACTCCTATTTCAGCTCGTTAATGATATAGTTAAGACGAATTTAAAACAATGAAAATAAATTGTCGGAAGATAGTAAAAGATGCTAATAATACTTTAAATAAAGACAGATAAAGGCAAAAGACATAACAAATATGTGGCAATCTTAATATTATCGTCTATAAATTTTATTTATGTCAGCAAGCTTCAATTTATTTGTCCGCAATCCCGTTTTATGAAGTTTCAACGTTGCTCGACGGAAAAATATTTCCTGGATTCATGCGACCTTTTGATAGCGGGACGGTTAATGAAGTAATAATTTATTCTTAACCGTAATTAGTCAAATAATAGTTCCGCAAGAAGACTTTGAAAAGACTTTGTCTCCGAAATGAGCTTTCTCAGAAAGTGAATCCTGAGGGAAATTCTTTCTCGCGAAATACTTCGAAACAACCTTGAAAGCTCGCACTTTCTATCAAGAGAGAAATATCAGACTTTCTTAAATCATACGAACAACATTGAACAACACGTACCAGATTATAATTTTTCGCTAAAATTAAATGTGCTTAACAGATATATGTACAATGCATTTGCTTTTTATTTCGTTTAACAAAGAAGAGATATTCGATTTTTAAAAAAAGATTTTCCGTAATAATTAAAATAAAAATGTCCCAAGTAATTACGTTCTCACAGAATGCAATGGGAAAAGAGAAAAATAATTGTATAAAAAAATTTTAAAACTATGAATGACACATTTATCGCCATAAAAGAGAACGGCAGCAAAGGAAATTATCTTTCCGTGTATAAAATAAAAAATAATAAAGTCAAATCTTATTCCGCGGCGGCAAAGAGGGTCATGACGCTAAATTAATTTGAGGTGAGTTTATCGTGAGAAAGTCTCGACGGATTATACGAAGAACGTAAAGTACTAATAAACGGGTAAACGTACGGGCCGACGTTGCACCACGTTGAGATTTAGTATGTATTAATACATCTAGATTATATTACGTATATACGAATCGTCGGATGCGATCTAACAATCCTTGGCAAACTACCAAGAGATTCTAGAGAAATCCGAAGGCGCGAGCCGTACTTGGAGGTGGTCCCTATACCCCGATTTCCTGAAAACACTTTAATGACACGCGATGTTAGCACCGCGTTTCAACTCAAGTCAAATAAACAGATTCGATTCTAACTGTGACGAAGGTTGAAATTGAGTTAACATGAATACATTGTACGGCTTTCGATATATAGTCCATGAAATCCTTGCGATAAAAATATACCGATTTCGCAAAATTTTTGTTGAAGCCGCCACTAAACAACCGCTAATCTTTCTCAGTAAAAGATATACTGGTATAATCGTAAACAGATTATTTAAATCAGATTAGTTACAACATCTAATTATTCTGACATATTTTATAATGCATTATTGAGTAAATTATAATGCATTATTGAGTAAATTACAATTAAGTAACACACGTTGCATTTACCGCAGTTAAGTAATTTGATGAGATATCACGTCTATTTTTAATCTGCATCACCTCGTTTGTATAATCACTATTTTCAGCGCGCTTAGCACCGGCTTAATAACATAATCCGTGTGTTTTACCCGAATTACGATACAGCGGTATAATCTTATAATTTATAATCGGCCATCTAAGTTCACACGATGGCGTGTGCCATGCGACGCTATTAACCGAAAGCACGCAACAAGATTAGCAAGGGCAATTAAGATCTTTTCACGGTCGTTAGTTACTTTTGCACTTTAATTAAATTAGCCTTCCGCTTTCATTAACTTTACGAGCTGTAACAAGGACACAGGATGACTGCCTTAAAGCAGAACTTTTAGATAAGAAAAAAAATTGAGCGGTATGACATAAGGAAAATAAATGTTTAAGTTTTTACAGAAGTTTAGATTGTATATACAGGACGTATGAACTATAGCGCTGCTATCATATTAAGTCATTATCGCGTGATTCTTTTTTACCATCACGTAGATTAATATCCGTTCGCGTAATTCCGTACATGCGCGAGATTTCAGGCCACACAGGAACTTCTTAATTACCCAAACTTGAGCAATTAGCACGTATATTAATTGCGTGGCGTGTTTTCGATTCAACAGTCGTTTAATACATGCCAACATGTCTTAAACAGAAGCTTATCGAAAGGCAATAATTACTTATTGCCTCACAACGTGATAAGAAATTATTTCTTGAAAAAAATATAGCAATATGTCCTATAAAAATAAATAAAAAGAATTATATGTTTTTAATAAATCGTTAATTAATCAAACGAAAGAACTAATTGAATCTTTCTTCTCAAAATCTGTTCTTATCTCGCGTACATATATTTTTATTTAGAATATACAGGTTGTCCCATTTTAAAGAACCCAGTGCTATATCTCGCGAACCAATGATTTTATTGAAAAATGTTTCAAGTAAAACTTACTCTGTTTCGAGGGAGACATCTTATGATGGATACACGTTTTTTCTAGGTAGAGGTGTTCCTGAGATTTTAAGGTGACCCTTTTTTTTAAATGGAATCATGATTTTCTTTATATAATATATTTCCTCTAGTTATTTGCTATATAAAAGTATTAAGGTAAAGCTATCAAAAAATCAATAGTTTACGAGATATTTGATATTTTATTCTGGCATATTTTACCATGAAATATAAAATATCGTCGGGACATGATTTTAATTGGGCGAAGCCTGTTATATTGTATAAAGAAATTGTTACGAGAAAGCGAGAGATTGCGGAAACATTTTTTATAAAACAACATGATCACACTATTAATTTACAAAGGGACACTGACAATTTGACCGCTATTTATGATAAAATAATCAAATCTATT
>NJRP01000283.1:205181-234544 GCA_003063835.1 Aphaenogaster floridana
TATATATATATATATATATATATATATAAGTTATATATATCCTTATCAAATATATCATTAAACTTTTTAATTATCGAATGTATCATTAACTTTTTAATTATCGTTCAATAGTCGTACAGCACAAAGATAGAAGTGGAATTAAAAATTAGTACATAGAATTAAAACTAACATAGTCAAAGCAAAGGAACGTCGATTGTACACACGCTACTATAAGTAATAAATGCATACCGCGTTAAACAAATTAATAAATATACAAGAACGTGCTACTATAAAACAATTTCGTCGCAGAAAATCATCGTCAGCTAATATTTCGAGTTTATCGCGAGCTACTTCTATCGCGGCGATTATCTGCGACGACGAGGGGCCGATCAGACCGTAAACCGTGAAAAAGGCTAATGAGAAAGGGTAATTATGTTTGAGGGAGTCGGGTCGATTCGTGGGCGAGTAACCGTTAAATGTCACGCCTGGCGAGTGGAGATATTATTTTTAGTCAGCCACTATCGGCGCAGGAAACGGCGACGCGATAACCGCTTTAAAGCGATATTGGACGAGCGTGAAAAATTGTCGTGGAATTGGACTCGAAATCCCGGGTCGATGAGGTTTCATCGATTCTTTTTTTGCAACGCACAAATAGATTGGCGTTTGTTTCAACCGTCGACTTCCTCTCTTTCTTTCGTATTCACGAGCAAATAAATTAATGATATTTATATTGATGAGAAAATGATTAAACGAGATGGATGTTTAAAACAATAAAATGATCGAGAATTATTATTATTACATAAAAATATTAATCACAAAAATACAAAATTGAAATTGTTTCCTAGATTTTAACGACAAATCCTTAATTTGCATTTTTATTCAACAGAGCTTGTGGTATAATTTTTTATGAAACATATATTATAATTTGTATAAAACAACAAAAATCAAGAAAATTATTAAAGACATTTCCGAAATTATAAAAAAAGGATCATGATTACACATGTAATTTAGCGTCAGCTGTGCAATCTGTATTTGGCGTTAATGACATGAATGGCACGAAGAACACGAAGGAAAAACGATGGGTAAGTAATGAAGAACAGAATTTCTGTCAAATGCAAGCTAAGGCTTTACCGGAACTTAACACCGTAGTCCAGAAGAGTGTGTTAGCGCCAAGCAACTGGGTCACTCTACGGGCAAACTGACTTACACCGAACTCGAAAGTTTCTCCGAATCATCTTGCATATACATCCCGGAGTAATAATTGCATCGAAAATATGGTCGATTATGTCGCTCACAGACTCGCCTCGGACTAACATACTTGAAATTCAATTCAGTCAATTTCATGCTTCCTGTGCACTTTACTGAATTTTAATAGAAATGGTAATTTAAACACGAGAAAATTATTTCAATGCCGTCCCTTCTTTGATAGACGTCATCTATAAACATCCCAGCTTTTAATTTTAACTTGAAATTGTGTTGTCTATTTATGTTAAATAAAATAAAAGCGGAACGATATATATCAGAGGTTTACATGGAAATTTTTTGCAAAAGCTACTGCTATATTATGTGTAAAAATTTTTGCGTGTGCTAATTTTGCACACGAAGGAAACGGCGTGTCGAATCGCGACATTTATTTCTCAAAAAACGACGAAGCAGATTTCAATGGGAAAGACCGTTCCCTTGTGCTCAAAATCAGAGTTACGGAGCTCTCTATTCGAAGCATCGACTCATCGTTGCCAATTTTTCTCTTTTCGTGATATGACCCCGCCCAAACCGGCCTTGTACACGGCCTCGGTCAGACAGATCGATAGAGACATAGATGCCGGAAGGCCATGAAAAGATTCTATGGGAAGAGAAGAGCTAACAATGGACAATGAGCTAACGCGAAAAAAAGATAAAACCGCCGCACCGCAGAAATCGAACATAGCAGACTCGCTGTCGATTTAATCAGCAAATCGACAAAATAAAAATCTCGGTATCTTATCCATAGATTCTCCTCAAATAGTTCACAGAAGTCAATATGAAAGTCGGTTGCTCCCGATTATGTAACCGAATGAAAATAGAAACTATTGATCATGTGTCAAATGTATATACGTTAACAACTTAAAAATACGTTAAATGTACGTCATAAAACTGAAATGTAGATTTATAATTTCTATTTTCAATTTAAGAAAAAATTTGATAAGTAAAGTATATTCTTTAATATATAACTTATCCTTAATATACAGGATGTATCAGACCACCCGTCTACCTCGATTTTTTCGAAAACGCGGGGTGATTGGAAGTTGAAGATAAATCTTAAGTCCCAATTCCTATCCAAAGAATCGAATAAAGGTATGTCCGTTTTCCGGAACTGACCGGAAGTAGTGGTCACCGGGGTCTTTTATTCGAATATAATCGTAGTATCTCTAACCGTTGAAGAGAAACGACTGGAAAATTGAAAAGTAATAGTGTCGAAATTAGAGAGCCTCTAGGAGAGAGAGGCGCCAATGAGTCACGTGACCAGCCTATCCGTGATTGGCTGGCCCAAAGTGTATGGATTTTTGCATTGCGACGCCAATGCAGAATTTATTTCTCAGACAAAGACGTAAACACATTTCACATCTTTGTCTTACAAATGTGTCGCATCTGTTCTACATTGGCGTCGTAATGCAAAAATTCATACATTTGGGCCAGCCAATCACGGAAAGACTGGTCACATGACCCGTTGGCGCCTCTTTTTCTCAGAGGCTCTCAATTTCGACACTATCACTTTTCAATTTTACAGTCGTTTCTCCTCAACGGTTAGAGATACTGCGATTCTGTTCGAATAAAAGATGTTTCTTTTTTCAAGCTCTATCCAACGACACCCTACATGACATACGTTTCTATTGGAGATTTCAAAGTTGACCCCGGTGATCACTACTTCCGATCAGTTCCGGAAAACGGAAATACCTTTATTTAATTCTTCGGATAGGAATTGGGACTTAACATTTCTCTCCAACTTTCTGTCACTTCGCGTTTTCGGAAAAATCGAGATGGACGGATGGTCTGATACACCCTATATATACATATATACATACACAGTAATGTAATAGATAAAATCAAAATTGAAATCTAAACTGCTCGATTTATAGCTCTTTTATCCAAATTATTCAATTTTATTGCGACCTTAACTGTACTAAAATTATAAACAAATGATATTAAGAATAAGACCGATGATATTAAACAAATATAAATATGAAAGAAAGCCCTTATCGGTCACGGCGGAACTTGGTGTCTAATAATAATTATTTTTGTGAATATTCCTGCTCATGCGAACTGCGCGCCGCATATTCGTCGGTCTTGAAACACAGTCCTTACATGAAGCCGGAATAATTAATTCACATATTAAATTGACGAACAATTTAATTTTTGATGCTCACTAGCATCTATAAGATTCCCCCATCCTCCCATTCCCCGAAAAAGTTGTAAAAAACTTATTGCGAAAAATAACACCTCAACCATGGGATTCAAACCTGAATCTCCAAACATAAAATTAAAAATTATAGCACTTTTTATAACCTTTCTCATACTCAACTATGCAAATTAAAAATTCTTACTTGATTAAAGTGGCAAGATCAAGAAACGAGGACATGTACTCTCTCTTGATTATATCGTCTTAAGGACAATCTACTGAACTTTTGAATAGCATAATTTACAACCTAGTATAACTACAATAGGAACATAACAAAGCTACCGTGCACGAATTCTCAAAATAAGCTAAATTGGAATCAAACTTGCAGAAGATTGATGTGTAACTAAATTATGTACATAAGAAGCAATATTGAACGTAAATAGAGACAGTTTTGTTACATTTTCAAGATGACCTGTCCGTTCAAACGAAAGTGCAGAACTGACGATTTTCATCTCTTTTCCGCACTTTTCTGTTTTCCATTAACAATCAGCAGTAAGTAACGTAGCTGAGGCAATGCATTTTCACGGAGTTAATGAATTTTACGGAGCGTTAATGCGGATGCCAAGGAAAACTAGTCTTTTTTTCGTCTGGCGTTTTCTTTTTTTCAGTCGGCACGTGCATCCCGTCGCGCGCTTCATGAATTACAAATCGGACCTTGTTAAGACTGATGCTTGTCCGGGAACTGGACGTACGGTTCGGCGAGGCTGCGGAAATCATTTTTCAACGTTTCACGCTAATGACAAACGACGAGAACCGCGCGTGAGAACCATTGATTTTTCTGTTCACGCGGTACTTTGTTCAACGAAGTTTGATGTAAGAAGGAAGTATTCAATCTCGTAAAATATTAGGGCATTTGAAGAAACTTAGATATATATCGTACGTTTTGCTACACAGTAAGGGGGCGATTGAATTCATATAAATTTATGAATTTTAAATCTTCATGAATTTATATGTTTTATGATCAGAGTTTTGGATGGGGGGGGGGATTCAAGCTCCAAAGTTTCTCATAATGCATGCATCTGAAATAAATCTTGAATTTTTAGAACCTAAATGTTATACTACAGAATTTATTCTTATTTCTAGTTGCTTATTTATTCGATAATATAGTTTATTGCTTAGATAAGAAATTGATTCTCTGATTTAAGTAATTATAGTAATGTTCAATGTGATTCAATAAGTTCTTTTATATTTCTACAGTAAAATTCAGCTATGTAAGATGTGTGCATAAAATATTGCGTTTATATTATTAAAAATTCGTAAAGAATTTGGATCCAGTGAGTCTTACTCTCTTACTTGTGTGACGTCTATAATAGTACCTAAAGGAGTGTTCGTTTTTGCGAATTCAAAAATATGAATCACGCGTTTTTTTTATCAACAAAATACAAGGGTTTCCGGCGAAAATAAGAAATACAGATATTTTCGAGGCGCGAAACACAGTAGAAAGAGAGAAATATGGAGGGCAAGGGAAAACGAGATTGGATATTGGAGGCGAAACTGTGGAGGCCTTATATTTTCGGAAATTCAGCGCGAGAGGTTTATCCGAGCCGCGGAAAATAACTTCGAGGACTAAAACGAAATATGGCGCGAAAGTGGCCTCTAAATGATTTCTGCCAATCTTCAACAGAATACGCCGAGTTGTCGCAAAATTAAAAAAAAATAGAGAGAGAGAGAGAGAGAAAGAGAGAGAGAGAGGCGAAATGCATATTTTACCCAATTATTTCTCATGAGACAAGATATTAAACGCATTACGTGTCAAATAAAAGAAAATTGAATTTAACAAAGACTTAATTTTGTGTTGTAGAAAACAAATTTAATAGTTTTTTCGTTTCTTTAAATAAATATTTTCAAATCATAAGAAGGAATTCCAAAGGGATCTCAAAAGTAGTGTTCGTACCTTATTATATAAAATCCGTGTAAAAGTTAATAAATAGCATATATTAATATGCATATTAATATTGCAATTACAAGGATTCACTCATAAATAAAGTTGCAAAGAGAATTTATACATATTCGATTCAATCTGGAAATAATTTGCGAATTGCGATTTTTACTTCATTTAGCATGGGCATCGTCGGACAGAACATTAACGAGCGAGCGTAATTATTTATTCGCCGATTTATTCAATTCAGCACAAAATAGAGAAATTCCGTATCGATGGGATAGAACATTACACAATATGTGTCAGCAATTTCGATCCCGCCTCGAAGGAACCGTTGTGTGAAAACGCACGATTAATCACGCAAAGTGGAAAGGAAAGAGAGAGGGGACGGGGCTGGCCGTGCTTAATAATGCTTCAAGTTTAGCTCAGATACCACAACAAAGTGTTTCCCTGGTAAGATTCACGTGTGCCACGTGGTATAAAATTGAAATCAATCTTCCTAGAAAGTGCAGAAGGTTGATAAAACGTGAAAAAGAAAAATGAACTATCAACGCAAAGAAATATTTCAAAAATCACGTAATTGAAGGACCATCGCAAATGCCGATATTTTATCTACTTAATTCTTATTAATTAAATAAATTACAAACACTATCATATACTATCATACTATCATACTATGAATACTATCATTGTTTAATTTAATATATCATTAAGAATAATAAAATACCGTAAAATTATAACTATCGTAAAATATAGTTTAAAAAATATTCTAAAATTAAATCAAATTTTAAATTGTCTACATTTATAATAAAATATTATATTTTTTATATATTCCTATACATTTATTTTTATACTATATTACTAGTTACAAAAATATTCTCGCCAAATTTCTTTTATCAAAACAAATATCACGGCTATCTAGTACCACTCAATTGCTATCATTGTATTCTATCTCAATTAGTCCAACAAAATAAAATCGTTCTAACTGCGTGTACTTACAACGTTTATTGCGAGCAAGTGAATTAAAGAGCTGACGAAGGGACTAGTATTGCGTCGGTGAAAAAGACTGGTAGAAAAATAACTTGTTAATTCCGCCGTTATTTGCCCATACAGGTGCAATTTTGCCCGAGGGGATACACTCACTGACCTATGCGAAGAGGCGTATTTGCTTCTCCGCAACGCGGTTGTATATGTATTTTCAGAGAAAAAAATGGGTATTTTAACATTCTTTTGTCTAAAATTCTCAAGAGCTATACTACCGCTCAAAAATATTTGCCCACTCTAATTTCTACATGAATTTTTTAATGTTTAATTTCTATTCTCTAAAAAATTCTATTATTATATATTCTCTTCATATATATGTAGAATAAAAATTTTTTATCTATTAAACATTATTATTATATTCAATGTCCACTCTTAAAATTGTTCATTAATCCTTTGAATTTCTATCATTTAATTAAGAAAGATAAAGTAGGCAAATACTTTTGAGCAGTAATGTACATTCCTAACGTTTCTCTATCTTTTATATAACAATTAATAAATAATTAAAAATATATAGATTTTAGATTATAATATATAAAAATATAACAAAGTGTCAAACGATAAAACGTTTGTAATGCGTTTCATGCAAAATTATATTAATAGTACGGGCGTATTTTTGCACATTTGTTATGTATGAGTAATATTATTGCCATAATTATTGTCTCTTATAATCTTATCTATCTTATTATTAGAGGCGTCAAAATTTACGATAACAATTCCGAACTTTATTTAACGTTATACTCGAATGATTAAACGAGCTTAAAATGTAATCAGAGCATATAAATCTGATTTCTTGAAGTTTCGCGAAACTAACTGTATGCGAGGCGATGAACTTCGATAATCGCGCCGTCTGCATAATTTGGCAACAATTCGGCGAGTGCAGCCAATTAGCTAGGTAATATACTGTAGAACGATTCAATGCGTAGTTCAGAACAATAGACAAAGAAGAAATTGGCCTCAAAGTTATCAGGACTATTAGAGCTTTATATCATCTCGTTTCAATTTTAACGTAAAAGCGCGAATGTAGGTATTATTAATTTGCCATGAAATACGTTCACTCTTCAAGTGATTAAAACGGCAGGTGAAATATTCGCTCGCTAAACCAATTGTAATAATAATTTCTCTTTAACGTGTGATATGGTTCATTAGATCGTGTCGATGTGACAGGAGCTAATAATTAATGTCCGATTATAATCGCTCGTACGTTTTACTTTAATAACTTCATAATGAATACCACGTAATGTGAATACTACGTACAATGAATATCACATAAGGAAAAATATGGATTTGTTTTTAATGCCAACCTTAAGAATTCTACGAATTATAATTTGTGTATGATATATATATGATTTATTACGATAATAACATAACGCCTAAAATATGTCAAGAGTTACAAATTAAACAGTGAAAGATTAGAGGAAACAGTGGTTTCCTGTAGCTTGTAGTCTTCTTCTTAATTTAATCTACGAGCGACTCGTACTTCCTGCAGTTTTCACGTCGTGCGACAGAAAGAGAGAGAAAACGTCGAGTTTTGTAGGAGGCACATTGGGTCGAGGAAAAAGCACGCATTATCGTGTCCGGGAAGTCTGTGTTTTGGCGATACGCCAATCAGGCTTTCCCGACACAGCAAAGTGTTTGTCGATGCCTGCAATCCCTCCTCTTCGTTATTCCTGCACTATCTTTCGACCTATTTTTCCGCTCTTAAGGTATACATCAACGTCGCTTTAAAGCCATTCCGTGTTAAACTTCGCGCGAACGAATCTTCAATAGTGCCTCGCTCGAGTTTTTAATCCCCGGAAAAAATCTTTAAGAGCGACGGCGGTTAATTTTATATGATAGCGCAATTCTCTTTGATCATCGCAGCTTTTTACTCATACGCTGCAAAACTCGTTTAACCAAGAAAAACTGTGTATTACTTCCAGATTGTTTATATTTATAAAAAAAATAATTGAGCCTAAAATTAATTATACTATATTCATTTCCAAATTTGTTAATCGTAATTTAACGAAGTTAAAATATTTTCATTTTAAAATTCTGTAATATTAGAAGATTCATCCTGTCTAGATACAATTTCGAGAAAAATTCCCGACTTAAATATACAAAAGTATTTAAGCGAGTAGCAATAAATTTAATATAAAAATCTACATGTATCTACATTACATAAATATTTTGACGTATCACAATTTTTGAAAAAAGAAATGTTTTACATTAATGTTTAGCTGAATCTCTAGTGTCTATACCATATTTAACGTTGTTAGAATTGCAAAACAAGTTCAACTTGAAGCAAGAGTCCGTTAGAAGACCTCGCCGTATTTTACAATACATTGTCTCGTAATTTTGCCCTTCCATTCTCGAGGATTCTCCTTTTATGATCCCCGAGGATCTCGTGCCTTGTAGCGTGAAACATATAAACTTGAGAGATTTTATTTTTGGAGTTCAATGACGGCGGATACGAAACTCGAGAAAATTCTCCCTTGTATTTATTTTTTACGTGCACACCTTAATCCACCCTTGTCTCACGACCTAAATAAGCTTTCGAGGATAAGCGGCTGCAATCGTGCGCTTTAAGAAGGAAACTCTCCTCAAAACTCGCGTTTGGTCGTATAGTCGTATTCCGAGGAGAAACGGCATTTGCTATTCTCATAGCATGCACCATATGCACACATATATCGCGTAAATTAGTAGAACGAGAAACTTTCCCTCTTCCTCCCTTTTGCCGCTTGCCGAGATGAATATTCGATTCGGCTGAGCTAGAGATTCAGTGCGAATATCTATTACTGGTCTGCCTCTTAGACCGCAGAGGGATTTTCCGAGCAGGATAACTTCTCTTATCCTTATGCTAGCTGTCGCGCGATTTATCCTTTCTCATAAGTCCGTTTTTGCGGAAAGTGGACACCTCTATGGATTCGCGATAATATGAATATGTCGGATAATCAAAATCGATGCCAAATTCATTAAAAAATTTATTATTAAAATTTTTATATTAAAATCTAATTTTAATATAATAGATTATCCTATATATTCAACAAACTGTTATAAAAATATGAAATAAGAATTGTACATGCAAAATATTTAAAGATATATTGCATAATATGCGTGCATATTGCAAAATATGCATTAACATTTTAATCATAATATAGCGTGATATAAAACAATTTACATTACATTTGAACCAATTATCTGTTAATTAAGGGGCGGGGGTAGAAAGATTCTAAATGTCAAAAAAATTAATTTTTTACATTTTCTGATAGCATGATTCTTTAGAAGTATTTCCCCGTATTTTCCAGTTTTTAATTGACGAAAGTTAAATATTTCATCCTGAGAAACTATATCAAAACTTTAAACGTTATTTTCTCAAAACCATGTTTTTTTCAACGGATTTGCAAGGATAACTCGAGAACGAATAAAGATATCAAGATGTATTTTTTTAAATTAAACAGCATTAAATTTTCTACAGAACTGATTACAATCAACTATATACTGTTATTTATTTATATATTTTATAGCAATAAAAAAAGCACTCTACTTTTTTGATATTTTGTATTTTTGCCGCCATTTTGTTAATTTTTAATGAATTTTTTTATTCTAGTTTATTCTATAGTGGAAAACTTCCGAAATATAATGCCGTTTGATTCGATTAAATATGTCAACTAGATCACCCGCAATTTCTGCAAAACTACACCTCCGTCCGATTCATACTACGCGATGGGTCAGACTGCAGCAGCTTCATACGTTAATCAAATATAAATATGAGAAACGCCAATATCGGTCGCGTAATTCATATGTTGATATTTTCTAACTTTGCAAATAGTTTTTTATTGTTAATATATAGTATAAATAGCCCACAAAAGGATTTCGTATTCAACTCATTCTTATGTCTATATTAGCAAGTCAAAGTTTACCTAGTTTTCGTGCAAGTAAACCTTTCTATATATATATATATCCCTTAAAGCCAAATGATTTAATTGTTAATGTTTGAAACTGAACAGTTAGTTGATCTAGGAAAAAAATTTGATTCACGAAAAATATATATGTCATATTTTTTTCGTAAACCAAATTTTTTTCCTGGATCAACTAACTGTTCAGTTTCAAACATTAAAAATTTTTGGCAAGATTAATTTTTACTACACACGCAAATATTACATGCTTCTTAATTTACCTCACGCAGCTTCAGGTAAATATACATTTAAGTTTAACATGCATTGCTATGTTCTTTATATTTTATATTAATAATTTAAAATATTATTAAACTTTGATGTTGTCTATATTGTATGTTACGACATATATACACATTCGTCAACAAATGCATCCTTACTACGGATTCGAATTTTTTACGTGGCATCGTATATCTACAGCGTGATAGTGAAACACACGTCATCATCGTATCAAACGCGATTCTCATTCACGCCGCGATGCGAATTCACGCTCGATGGATTCCATTGGCGGGAGATTGGCTGATAGAGTGCACCGGGCAGATTGAATAAGGTACTATGATACGACATGTCGAGATCTAGGAGACTGTCCCACTTACAGCAAACTGAATAACGTTGCCCAGCACGGCGCTCTTATAATCTCGAACGAACCCTTTAAAGGCTCATGCTTTTTTCTTTTCAAACGTTGTTAAGTCTCGTTTACGGTGACCGTTACCCATTTCACGTGATAGTATTTTACCTCTTAAAAACTACTGGGATATACGCATGCATGTTATGCACTCAAGAAACGATTCATAAAACTGATTACTTTAATTCTAATCCCGCATAAATTTGAAAATAATTGCACAAAGATAAGATAAAAAAGATTATAAAATAGATTTAGATTGCACCGATAATTTCATATTACAATAAGTAAAGTTCGTAATGCGATTTAATACCCCTTAATAAAAGTTTATGTCAATTTAAATATTCGTAATACTTCGTTATGTGCTAATTAATTATTAGATAAATTTTTCCCCTTCAACTTTTTTATTGTTAATGTAATCTATCTCATTTTACCGTATTATTCTTTCCTCGATGTTTTGTTTTCTGAAGGAATGGATGTGTTGCCAAAAGCATTACGTACGTATCTATAATATTATCGCTCTTCACTGCGGTATTATTCGGGTTTAAACTCAAAATATTAAACAACAGGGTACTATTTTACAATACGCTCGCAAAAATGACAATTTTATCTGTATTATGTTATCCATGTATAAAGCGTGTTATATCATACAAACAAAATAAAAAGAGAAATAAAAAGCATTGCTAATCACAGGGAATTCTTAATAAACGAGCCATCCACCATGATATATTCGCAGCACCGACCGCAGACGTAAATTAAAAATCCGCGCGCGTTTCCATACGTCATGTGAATTTCGCACAATCTCCGTTTCAAATCCATTCTCGCCAGTAAGCTCGACACTTTTGCATTATAGCATTCATCATCGTGACACGCATGTGTAAAATGCATGCGTAAGATGCGAACGTTGTTAAGTCTCGTTTACGGCGACCAAAATAAAACGTATATGAAACACGTATGTCAAAAATAATGTATGTGAAATAACTCGCCGTGATTTACATGGCCGGCCACTCAAGAATCGCATCTGCACATCGTGATGCGCGATGCGTATCGAAGTGATGCTCGTTTTAAGAGAAGTCGGATAAATTTTCGCACGAGCAATACATAGGTGAAGCAATATATAGACGATATATACGAAACGGCGAGGAGATAAATCTGGGAGACCCTCAATTTACTTAAATGTGACCATTACCTTTTTTATAGCCGCTCTTATTACTGCTTCAAGGCGTTGACCCGTTTATTTATTTTAGCATATGTAACTCGGTCCACTTTGAAACATACTTCTCTAAAAGACGATATCATAGAAATAATTATAGAAATAATATTATATAATATAATTACAGAAATTTTTGATAGAGATACATATTAAAATATTCCTACAAAATTTTATTGCTCACAAATTTTATTTATTCACAAAATGCGTATATTGTCTATAAAATTGATTGGGTAAATAATATTCAGTTTATGTTTTTAACTTATACGTTATAGAATTCAGCGATAAGTTTTAATGCAGCAAAAAACTTGTTTAACTCATTGTATATAAGCACAAATATTTCTTATACTGTGTAAAAGTAATATAACAGCTTACATAAAGTGTTACTACAAAATTAATCCGTAGTTCCAGCAGCAAAAAGCTTTTTAACTTCGTTATTTTCCGAGATTCGTGCTCCACGTACGTGGAAATTAATATCCATTTAACGAAAATAGATTTGCACTGTGGAGGATAAAAGTACGGTCGCTGTCGCCGACACACGAGCTACGTAATCCCTATGATAAGCAAAAAGTTTCGCGAAACTAATCTCGCGTACTGGTTTGATTTCGGAGAGTTCTCGCGTAGTTTTTAATACCGCAATTTTCACCTTTTTTTTATCGCGGGACCGCGTAAGCCTGGGTCGAAGTTAATTCGTATCGGCTGCCACTATTTGGCCGGTGTAGATTAAAAAAGGATCACGCTAGCCGTGCGACTAGACGAGCCCTCGAGGCACCTGTTGATCCTTCTCGTTAAAGTTTGAAGGAAGTGACCTGTCCTGGTCCTGCAGACACGCAAGGCAAACGCTAAGGCAGGCGGTGAGACACGAGAAAGTAGCGCGACACGCTGTCGACTCTACTGACAAATCAGATTTTTCCTGCTCGGCCCGACATGAATATACATTATATTATCCATTAAATCCGGATCTATGCCGAGATTATCTTTAGCTTTATTTTACGAGCCTCATCCGGTACTCTAAGGAAACCTCGATCTTCTAGCTTCGTAGCTACGTACTCACGCCTCGTCTGCGCAATAATGTTAGACAAGATAGTTTTGCATAAAATTATTTGAGAAATAAAATTTACATATAAAGTGCCGTATAACTACTGCCACGCCTCTCTATTTGGTTACTGAAAGAGAAGCCAATGGTGGTTCTTGTAATACTAAGATAGATAGAATGTCTAAAAGAAATCCAGAATGAAAATGTTCTGACAAATTAAACATTAAAATATAAAATAACAAGTAATATTTTTTAGTGAATGTCAAGTGATTTTCATAAGTAAAGTTAAATATATAAATTATATTAAAACAATTAAATAATCTACACATTTATTCCTTAATGCTGAATATCATTTTTAATAAATCGAATTAATCCTAGCATAAATAAAGTTATAAAATTATTTCTATCAACTAGTTTTTTGAAAAAAAAATTAAAAGTATAGTTTTTATATTCTATATTTTTATATGATAATATATAAAGAGAATAATATATAAAGGAAATAGTATATATAAAAAATAGTCTCTTTGCTCTTGGAACTCTCATCGAGCTCAAATCGAGTTTCTTATCAAAGATTTTTTTACAAAAAGGAAGCACAATCTAATTGCCTAATTTACACCATCTAATTTTTGCCTAATTCAACAATTATCAATGTCCACCAATCCTCCCTATCAGTGCTCATATTTGATAGTTAATACAAACTAATTGAACCTTCCAACGTAGAGTCATCTAGTATCCGCCGGCAATGTTATATAGAAAAAAAACGCGATCAGCAAGACGCGATCTACAAATTTAAACAACCAAGGGCGTCCGCAAGATTTTTTTCAGGAGGGGGCATGATTCAAAATATTACTTCCAGAATTAGAATACTTATAATTTGAAATTTATACACCTCTTGAAATTATAATCCTATGGATTATAGGGCAGAGATCGGCAAGGTTAGAACAACTTTGTCTTTCCTTTATTTAAACGGAGAGCAAATGCTTAATTTTTTGCTGATTCCAGGGAGGGGGCAAATGCCTCCTCTTGTCCCCCCCCCCTGCAGACGTCTATGTAGACAACTTGATCTGAATCGCATGGATGGTAACAAGCAGGTGCAACTACCAGGCGGTCTTCGGTGACTCGGGTTACACGCATGATTGTCAGCTGTCCGAGCGAAAACGCAACAAAAATACCATTGGCATAGATTCGGCCGGGCAGAAATAGCGACCGTGTCGTGAAATAGAAGAACAACCGACGCTTCCGAGCGCGGGCACGTTTACGGCCGCGGAAGAAATGCGTCCGAGACTTTTCCTCTCGTGCCGGCGCCCGTTTCCGATATCAGGCCGAGAAAGGGAGGAAGAAAACCCGCGAGTTGGGAGGGAAAGGGAAGAAGATTTTTATGGACCAGTAAATTCCACGGGAATAATGTAATTTCGGATCACGCTAATATTTCCACCGGATGGAATTCGCTACACTCATCCGATGATTAGATTGGTTAATTAGTAGGCTCATGACGGAGCCATGCTTTATTATAAGCCATGCATTGTACATAATCGCACATATAAGCGTTATTGTACAACAAATATTTGGCGAATTCCAAATCGATTTTTTTCTTTCTAAAATTATGATAGGAAGTTTAATGAAACAAATGTGTGTGTGTGTGTGTGTGTGTTTAACATAAAAAAATTTTGAAAATCAAACACAAATGACATGCATATTCATTACATTTATACAGATTATAAATTATTTTAAGCTCACACAAGTTGTGTATTCACATACATAATTGTAAAATGTGAGAATTATAAAAAAGAAGTTCAGCTTTGTAATATCTAAATTTCTAATTTTATGTGTTATGTGATTGTAGACTTTATAAATTATTCACGCACCAAAGCAGTAATAATCTGGGAAAGTTTGAAAACGTTATAAAGAGCGCATGAAAACGCGCGTTATCGAAATAATTCAAAGTGCAAAACACTAAGTGTCAAAGTTCTGCGCACAAAAAGCTACGTACGGGCAAGGGACTGTGACGATCTCGTTAAAAAGTTATAACGACGCTAAAGTTAGTCGCTAGATTGTGTCAAATACTCGAACTCTCGTACACTTCGACGGGCAATTCACTTGTACTATATGGGGTACATAACTCGTCGTATTGTAAGTACACTACCACACACTCTATCGTCGTGTTAAGTTACACGAATTGTAAATGCAAAATTTGCAAAAATCTATTTATCGACAGTTTCTCTTATATGAAGAAGTTTCACATAAATTCGATATCTAAATAGTTATACGCATATTATTCTTTCGCTTTGCAACAATTTTCTAAAACAAAATTGCATTCTGCTTTCATACTCGAAGATGACATAAATGTGTTAATCAAAATTGCATAAACATATAATTAAGACAAGGATAAATCAGGGCATAATGGGGCTGGGTATTAGTGCCAAAAAATATATTTGAGTAATAAGTTAAGATAGGATTTGAACTAGCACAAATGTTTTGATCCTTAATTTGGTCATCTTCAGTGTGAGAATAAATATAATTAAGATAAAAAATTAACATGCAAAGAGAAGCAAATATGGGAAGAACGTTGCATTTGTAAAATATATTTTTTGCATAGCGGGCGTACGAAATGTACTATGATTCGCCCTTAGAAAAGAATAAAATATTTATAATCGTTTAAACATTGATGAGTATATGTGTGTGTGTATGTCATAATTGTAATTTACAATAATTTAAATAAGAATAAACAAGTAATTAAAAAATATCTTGTATGTGAGGAAGATAAACATTGACGTGCAAGACTTAATATATAGCAATGTACTGTGATTTTTGCATAAAAGATTCATCACGAATTATTATAAGCATCAATAAAGAATCGTATTTACCCCAGCGTAGTCATCGTAACGATGGTATACCAGAAGGCGGAAGGTATCGAAGTGAAGTTGGTGCCGTCGACGTTCTTTTCCGCGTAGAACATGACGGTGGCAAAAATGATGATGGCCATCGCGAGCGAGAACACAAGGAAACCCAGCTCGGAGGCGCAGGACTTTAGAGTGTAGCCTAGGATACGTAGTCCCTGCGAGTGGCGCGAGAACTTGAAGATACGGAACACGCGGAACACGCGTAGCGTCACGAACGCGCCCGACACGTCGTCGTTGTCGGTGATCCCGAGTCCGATGTAGTACGGCAGTATCGCGACCACGTCGATGACCGACATCACGGAGCGCGCGAACTTGCACCGGCTGGGCGCGGCGAACAGCCTCAGCAGGTACTCGGCCGTGAAGATCATCACGCACGCGGTGTCCAGGCAGAAGAATACGATCTTGTAACGCTCGCCGCACGAGAGAGTACCGGCGCGACCCGGACGATTGCCGCACGGCACGGTCTCCACCACATTCGCCAGCACGCTCACGGCGATGAAGAACCCGGTGACGTAGTAGAACACCAACGCGGCGGTAGAAATGTGCGGATTCTGGAAGGCCCGCCACATCTTTTCCCGGATATCGAGCAGCTGCTGGAGAGCCTGGTCACCATTCTCGCTCAGCTTGTCGTCCATCAACCGCTCGGCGTTCTCGCGCTTGCGATCCCGATAGTCTTCATAACAACAATCGCCGATCACATCCGGCAGGATACCAAAGAATGCCAGTTCCTCGTCATAACTTGTCAGACACTCGTGCTTCGGATAGTGCAACTTGCCGGTTCTATAATAGTTGAGAATGTGCCGGAAGATGTCTGGATCCCGGTCGAAGAAGTACTCCTTGCTCTCCTCGTCGTAGAAGAACTCGCGCTCGTTCGAACCGAGCAGCGTGTCCGGATACTTCTCCAAGGTATTGCGCCACGTCTCGAAGCGACGGCCGCTCACGTTGATCAGCAGCTTCTCGTCGTCGGCCTTGCGTCGGTCCTTCGGGATCGGCGGCGGTGGCAGTGGGTGTGTGGCGATCGGTACCCAGCCGATCGCCGCCGCACGGGCGAATGGCAGCCACGCTGCCACCGAGGCCATACTTGAAGGTGGAATCTTCCTTCAGAGTAGCGAGAGAGCCAGCGTTGACCGTACCCGAAGCGTCGACGGCACGCTCTACTCCTGTCACGTCGAATCGATCCTTTGTACTGGACCCTCTCTCTTCAGAGTGGCGATCTAGATCTACGACAGTCTAACATCGATGATCTGACCCACATCAATCACTTACGACGGATACTTGCTCCGACGTCGGACAAAATCCTCTTCGACTATGTAAAGCGTTTTTTCGCCAGTTCGACATTTACGATCTGAAATTTACGGTACTGCGCGCCGCTCGAATGTCCGTCGCTATCTCGACAAATACTTCAAATATTTTTCTTGCAACAAACTTGAAACGATTTTTTATATTTGCGACTGACAACTCTCCAAAGATTTTTTCTACGTATAGATTCAATAAATCTTTTGAACTTAAAGATTTCCTCCCTCCAATTTGTGACGTGGAATACGCCGCTTTTTGCCGCGGGTCTTCTTAGGTCAGCTCAAACTGACGTTTGTTTGATTCATGCTTCTTCATGCTGGCTGCACGATCAGTAGTACGACTACTGGCCTAGAACTCTCTCGAAGAACGATCACGTTGCTAATTTCTATTTTTAATTCAAGTTCAACTCGGCTTCTAACGTTCCTCTAATCTGATCTTAGCTTTTAAATCCGAGATTTATTTGCTACATCTTTCTTGCTATCGGCAGCCTTTCTACTACCATCTATTTATTTTGTTTATTTATCTACGAATCTATTTATTTAACTACTCGTCACGGCTGCATATATTTAATCTTTTCAACAAAGTTTCCCCTTGCGGGAAAACAAATTCGGTTTCTCCAAGAATCTCTTATCGTCAATCTCGCTCTTTAAAATGCAAATATCGAAACAGTCTCTTACGAGACCCGTCGCGCCTCGCCTCATTCGTCGTTATAAGATCACAAGTCGCATTGAAGAGGCGTAATTAACAACGTTTGCCTCTCCAACGTCGCAATGATGACGACGACGACGACGACGACGACAACGACGACGACGACGATGACGATGACGTCGGCGTTGACGGCCTAAGCTCAGGCACGATTCCGAAGATCGTCATTTCACGCCTGGCATTCCTCAAGTCCTCCCTTTCTTTAACTCGGTTTCTTGAGGAAATATCGAGCTTAACGAAGCGACGACCGGCACGTAGCAAAGCACGAGTCGAGCGGAGAAGCGCGCCGAGCCAACCAATCGTGTTCTGGCAACGTGCCTTCCACCATCATCGATAGTCACGCGATAGCTCTTCGTGGTACTCTTCAGAGTATCGCGCCGGAGATCTTCCACCTGTTTCGGCTCGCTTGGCCGCCGCGAGAGCCTGAGTTTGAGTCTCCGCCAGCAAGCGCCCACCAGGACACTACATTCTCGAGCTTTCGAGCTCTCTGTCGGGTCCCTACATAGATGCGAGTGCACTCCTCGGAGAGACGGCTGTCGACGACATTGCTCATCGACAAGACTCGATACGTGCTTCTATCGAGCTGAGTTCATATTTAAATCTCACGACTTCACATAACAAGTAACGAAACGTTCTCTTTTGATGATAACAAGAAAGAGTGTTTTAAAGACTGAAGATGATAACAACACTTGAGAAAATGAGTCTAATAGTCTCTGCGAAAAGATTAGGTTTTTGTAAAATTTCTTATACACTTGTAATAGATAAAGGTCACGCGTAGAGCTTTTCACAGAATATTATTTAAGACACCGTGTATCAAGATACGAGCTTTCTTCAAAGTGCCATCCACTTGTGAATGCCAACTGGCCGAAGTTGAGAAGAATTTCGTTTCTTGCTATAAAACCTTCGTATCATCCGAGTGCACAATCATAAACTCGGTCACGTCCGTGAAGTTAAAATTCGCATGGATAAAGCTTTGCCGAAGCCGCTTATAGAATAGAGGAGAAAACGCTTACGAGTAAACATCAAACAGTCAACGAAAGAAGAGCGTCCGCAGGTTCCCGGCGTACTTTTTGAAAGCTCCGCCGTGCTTTGCGTCAGAACAAAAAAAGGTGTTTATCACTCGCTCGAAGCACCGAATGCCGAGCGAACTTCGTTCATCGCGTACTCCGGCTAGCACGCGAGCTTTTTCCGATCGCGCACGCTCCGTGTTTCGAGCAGCGTCTATCTTCGTATGGTCCCGGACCCTCTCCTCGTGGCTTTTCTGGCAATCACCGGAACACAGGTACGAAGCTCTCTCATCGACGCACGCGACTGCTTACGCAAGCACAGCGCGTACTTCTCCCGCGACGCATCCAGTCTGTCAAGTTCCTATATCGTTCCTTGAGACGCGTCGACCCGCCGATCCGGAAATTCCGGAAGCACGCCAGCCGGTCGAAAACCTCCACGATAGAGTTCTTCCCGAGAAGGTAGCGCGTCTCCGCAAGCTCCGGCACTGGGAGCTCGCACGTCGATCTTCCCCCTCAGGCGTCCGCCTGGACTATTCTCTGCAAGCTTGCGCGCACTAGGTTCCGCTCACAAACTCGATTCTCCCTCTTTCTCTCCCTCGCTCTACCTCTCTCTTTCTCTCACTCTCTTTTTCTCTTTCTCTCTCTCTCTCTCTTTCTCTCTCGCCTGTGCCTGATGCTACTTCGTGCGCGAGTACCGCTTTCTCATCCGAGCTTCTCCGCCGCTGCTCCTCCCGCTGCGCGATACGATGCGTTACGCGCACGAGCAATGCGTACGCACGCGTGGCTGCGTGTACGCGCGGACGTCTCCGTGCGTATACGTGACGACCGATGTCGTATACGTATACGCGTACGTGTGTCACGCGTACGTGTATATGTATTGTGTGAGCGCGTGTAATGTGCCTTTGCGCACGCGGCACCGTCGCCAGCACCACGATCGGAGCACCCGCTCGATGAGTTGGTCGCTCGCGACTACCGGAGCTTGGCTCGCGGCCCCGAGCTTATGTCGTTCGCGGTGGTGGTGCGGTGGTGGCAGTCGGCAGCCCAGCACCTCCAGAGAAGCGTGGCTCTCGTCGCCTCGCTAGAGAAAGCGGAGCAGCCGCGTCGCAGCAACGCCGTGCGAGCGCGGAGCGGTCACCTAGCCAAGGTCTAAATTGATTTTTACGGCGGCGGCAGCGGTGGCGACGCGCGTCGGCGTCCCGACGCGACGAACGTTTCCCGTTGCCCGGGCAACCCCTCAACGATGACGTCATGGTTCCCACTGCTACCCCTTTTGCGCCCACCGCCACCATTCGCCTCCTTCTTCATCACCCGATCTCGTCGCCGCTGCCCCCGTATTTCCACTTTAGCCTACTTGCGCTTTGAGAAACGCTGGCTTTCAGCTTCGCCCGCTCGCTCTGCGCTTCGCACGATTCTCTTAATGAGAGAGAAAGAAAAAAGAAAAGGAAAAGAAAAGAAGAGACAGAGAGGGAGAGAGAGAGAGAGAGAGAGAGAGAGAGAGAGAGAGAGGTAGAAGTTATCCCGAATCGCCGTGTCTACTTTTCGCCTTTTACGCGAACCCTCGTATTTATCGTACTGTTGTGCTTCTTCATATTTTTGCATTCATTCATTCGTTCGTTCGTCGTTTGTTCTCGTTATATGATTCTCCACATAGATCTACTCTAGTGGAATATTAGACTCTTTACACTTGCCTCGACGAAAAACGTCTGCTTTCATGATTAATCCCTCAACACAAATCATCTTTCCCATTTAACTCTGTTTTTCATTTATATATTTTAATATCAAGCCAATCCGGCTTATTCCAGTTTATTCTGTCATTCTCTCGCGTAATCGAGCTTGCTCCGGACTTATTCCGGCTTATAGCAGGTTAAGTCTATCTCTTGGTTAGCTAACCTTGATTCTCTTATATCATATTGTCATTATAATCTAAAAAAAACCTAGAAGTTATCCAATCTCATCCAAACAGTTATTTACAAGTTAAGAACTCAGTCATTATTCTAACTGCCTGACTCGCACACGCATGAATGAAAGTGATGAATAAAATAAAAACGGCTTCTGTTGCTTTGGCTTTTCTTGCACGACAACATTACGAGCCATTTATTCAGCTAAATCCCGTCCTATTATCCCCTTCTTCCTTCTCATCTTCCGTTTCTCCTCATGATAAACAATGTTTTCCCATTCTATTTACTCCTTTCGCCACTTACTCTATTTACGCGTTCACGTGTTATCCACCGAGCCCAGCTTTATTCTCTTCGGGGCTCTTTGATTTTCTCGTATTTTTACCGTTTTACCTTACACCACCAGTATCAATCACCATAGCCGCACCTCTTTCTTTTATATTTTCACCTCGGACTATAATTTCGGGTCGTTTGTCTCCTCTCTTCCTGACGATCTTCCGCTTCTACCTGTTCTTTTCCTTTTATCTTCTTTTTTAGTCACTGATTCTTCATCTTTATTCTTCTGCCATATCTCTGTCGTTCTTTCATCCTCTATCCTCGCACTCTTTCACCTTTTATCCTTCCTTATCTTTTTGACATTTAATTCGTATTTTTTATTTAAATTTCTTTTGCTCGGAAGGATTTAAAATCGTGTAACATTCATATATATCTCATTAATGATTCACATCTTAAAAAAAACGTCTACTATCGATTTTGCACATATTTCCCATCGCTTTCCTCTTTACACTTTTTCATGTTCCTCATTTCCCGCTCGTTACCATTGAACTAATTCTACAGATTACGATCTCACACACCATCTTTGCAGACTTTTTTCATCTGATAAACGCTTCGACTAGAAATAAAAAATCTTTTTTTTCTTCCTTTCCTCTCTACCATTTTTCGCTCCTTTTCGGTTTTATTACCGCGAACCCCATACGTTTTCCTTGTTCATCCGCTAAGTGTTACGTTATTTTTCAGTTTCCTGTTAGTAGCGAGGCAGATACTTCGTTTAAACTTCCATTCATTCGTCTTCAACAAAACGATGCGCAGCTTCACGGTTCTCTTCCTTGTTGTCAGTTAGTCTGATAGCGGCGCTTCGTTGAGGCAAAATAATGTACAGTAAATTTTTATTCGTCACTATTGGCGGAATTCAATGCAGTTTTTAGAAATGCGTCAATGTAAGATAAAATTACATCAACTATATAGTGTCCCATTTATCTCTTACATCCTGATTAATACGGTTATTTATCAATTTACGAAAAAATATTTCAAATAAAAGTTGTAAGATTTCGAGAGGGACATTTTATGATGGACACATGTTTTTTCAAGGTAGAGGTATTAGTGAGATTTTAAGGTGACCTTTATTTTTTTTAATGGAATTATATGATTTTCTTTATATAGTTTATTCCTCCAGTTATTTGGCATATAAAAGTAATAAGATAGAGTTATCAAAAAATCAATAGTTTGCGAGATATATTATATTTTATTTTTATATTTTGACATGAAATACAAAATATCTTGTAAACTATTCATTTTTTGATAACTGTACCTTAATACTTTTATGCGTAGAATAGTGGAATGAATCAATTAATGTGAGGAAATCACATGGTTGCTTTTCAAAAAAGTATATAACTGTACATTACAAATTTTGCATATTTTTTTACTCTATACTTTTATATGCCAAATAACTGGAGGAATTAAACTGTATAAAGAAAATCACATATGATTCCATTTTTAAAAAACAAAGGTCACCTTAAAATCTCAAAAACACCTCCATCTAGAAAAAACATATATCCATCATAAGATGTCCCCCTCGAAATCCTACAACTTTTATTTGAAACATTTTTGTATAAATTAATAAATAACCGTATTAATCAAGGTGTAAGAGATAAATGGGATACCCTGTATAACAAGTGTATATACAATTGTATATAATATATATGTATGTATGTATATTAATTATTATAAAAATAAATATATATGTGAGTGTATGTATTCTCTAACAATGAGTAACCTTTTGAACACATATAAATAAATAAGTATATAAAATTTATATAATAAATTTATGACATATTAATTATTTACTATTAAATATTATTTGTGTTTTTTAAGAAAAGCTAATAAAATATCTATTAAGCTCAATGCAAATCGAGATATTATATAAAACTTGCTCCTAATGGCAAGCGTGGAACAATCTAGTAGAAGGCAGTGAAAAGAAACTAGGAAAAGATACAAGAAGGAGTATTGTGCCGCCAGGTAAATTATTCTCGACTTTAATGAATGTGCAAAAGAGTGCAACTTCAAGAGGAGAGTCACCCTCCGGCAAAGCCAGTAACTTCTCTGTAAGATGACCCTTTTGCGGAACATTCTTGGAATGTTCTACGTTGACAAACAGCCGTAATAATTACTTCGACATGAACACGTAATATGTCGAAAATAATACAGCGAATTAAAAGGATTGATGCATTACTCCAAAGGGATTCTATTTCGAAATAATCATATCATCTCGAAATATCACTTTTTTGAACTACTGAAGAGAATGTGCAAAGCATTCAAAGATTGTAATGCCAAAACAAAAAAAACATATTTGTTTGTAATAAATCTTTTGTCAAGTTACAATAAAAAATGTACAATAACAAAATATTTTTATTTCTAAAATATAAAAAATATATTTCTCTCAACTTAAGAGTATATTACTTAAGTATATATTAAATATATCAAATATATTCTTAACTCTTAAGGGGATCCTATAGTGAAGACCGAACTCCGACGCGAGAGCCGATTTTACCAACCGATTTACAATACATACATTCATCATTTACGAACCGATTTACGAAACATTGATTCATCATTACATACTACTACATCAATATTGCACGCATACATACGCACAAATTTTCATTTAAAATAATCTTTTATATTAGGCTTTCAATCTTAGTTCCAATTGCATGATATTATTCTTACATGTTGTCCCTACCGCGCGTTGGTCTCATTTTGTATATATTTTTTGTAGAATTTTCGTATCAAGCAAATATTGTCGTGAACCTAACTAAAAATAAGTAAAATTTTTTTCTTCGTTTTTGATATCAAGTCGACAAGCGCTGTAGATTTTCGTGCGTACTTTAATTCTGTATAAGAATTTTGCATTTCTATAAAGCCAATTAAAAAATTACTTTAATTTAAAAATATCGATAAAACAAACGGTTGTAGGATCTCCTTAAACATAAAAATATCACTATATAAATTCAAATATTGATTACTTTATTTTTTACACTTTTTCTTGAATTTAAAGTTTAAAATGCACTTGTCTTTATAAAACTTTTTTATTGTAGATTTGACATAATCTTAAGTGCAACAATTTATCACAGTCAGAAAAATCCTGAAAAATCGCCGATAAAAAGATAGACCTTGTACGCAAGACGTAAATTGAAAGTTTGAACAAAACGACAGAAGTAGCGATGTGTCGCAACATGGTTTTCTTTTAGCGGATTTTGAAATATAACTTCTTAGATTCATAATTGATGCAGCCGCATTTTCCGGAGTATATTCCGTAAATGAGAACCCATGTCTCTTTCACATATTTTCTCTCCTTCTTTTTTCCCTTTTCACGTAAAACTTTTCAATTGACGTCGCGTTTCCGTTTGTAATCGGCGAGGTTTTTTTCGTCGGTAGTTTTTTGCGATTGCGGCGAAAAAAGACAAAAAGAAAACTTGCAGCATTGTGCTGATGTTATTGCACCGTGAATTAAAATAGTTGTGTTCTAAACCGAACGCAGCTTTGGTAATAAATAATGCACGGTTTTCATTGTATTAAATTAATGAGATTTATATGTACACACACACACAATTTAAAATTTATTCAATATATATTAAATAATAATTTATTAAATATAACATATCGTTATAAAAATATGTTTATCTATTTTTCATTTATTCATCGTCTATCAAAACTTCCACACACATTTTTCGTTATTCCATATTAAAAAATAATAATTTCAAACTTTTAGTCTAAAATTATTAATACATGTTTATATGTGAACCTTCCTCCTCATTATTCACAAGCTATAAAAATATATATTGATTTAGCAAAAGCAGAAAATAAAAAAATACAAAAAGAACATTATTTATATTATAACGTAAAAATATAAAAAGATATTTTATATTAAAAATTACTTATTTAAATAAACACATGTTGTATTAAAACATTTTAACACAAAATAATACAATTGATATATTTTTGCATCGAGATATCTGGCCACTATTTCTGAAAAATAAAATTGCTGCAGAACAAAAGAAACCGCTTTGCTTTCACAGCTGGCGAATTCGGAATCTTTGATCCCCAAAGATCAACAGAAATTAAGGACGCGGAATTATCCGACCAGGAACAAGGCTAAGCATTCAGCGGAGCTGCGAAATGCCCGGTAATTGCGCCAAGTTGGCTGCTGAGCCCTTCGTTAAAAATCTGGAATCTTTTCCTCCTTTTCTCGATCCGCAGTATTACTAATAGAGACAAAGATCCCGGAAGGCAATCTGAGGTAACTCTATTTTAACCTTTTACATTAATGGTTAATTAAGACATATTATTATTTTATTTTAGCTACTTATATATATAATCAATTTTAATTTATTTTCAATAAAATTTGTTATATTATTTATATGTAAAAAAATGTCTCATGTGCCAATAATTATAATTAAATGTATACATGTATGATCTTTAATATGAAAGCAGATTTCTTATCAAAATAATTATATATTGGCCATAAATATAATAAAATCAATTAATAAACTTGTTATCTTTCGATAAATTATATATTTTTATGCATTAGAAAAATTTTAATTGTCCAGCATCCTTTCAATCAATTGTCATTTTTAAGACGCGCGAGGAATCAATTAAAACAAACAAATCACACGTAATGCACTATAAGTAGCGCGATTAGTACACCAGTTGTAAGTTCCGAGACTTAGTATCGATCTTAAGATCTTATCGATAAGAGGATTACTCAAGAGTTGAAGACATACAGAAGTGTTAAAGATACAAAAGCCTTCAAGAGCCCCGTGTCCTTTCACGGAGGCAATTCTACGTGTCCGTCCCGGTAAAATTTCGTCGCGGAGTTTCCCAAGAGTTTCGTCCCCATCAAAAGTTGTATCGCCATCTCTCTACGGGGCCGTTTGACTTTGTCGAAAGTTATAGCTCCGAATAACAAACGGAATAGTTCTTCGGAAACTTATGTCGGCGTGGCGAGTGGAAAGCACTCGCAGGTTTCACAACTCGCGACTGCTATGGATCTTTTATCAGATTGAAATGGTTCGCGGGCGTAAAATAGTACAGAGAATTATGTCGGATCTTGTCGTTAAGGGGAGAACCTGGTTTATAGGGTCCAAAAAATCAAATTTCCAGAAGTTGTCTTATTCAATAGTAGCACTACCTGAGAATATCCTCTTAAAATTTTAGGCCGAAATTCAAAGTACTTTTCGAGTTACAGTCTCGAGAAGGTCATACGTCGAGGTATACAGCGCACGACGCGTTCCGCCTTCTCTAGTTTTTTAGAAGAGGATTATCGACTCGGCAAATGTTCCGTATTGAATAGATGAGTCAGTGTTTGTGTGTATGAGTCTGAATGCGTGTTTGGACGTGATATCGCAGATTAGCCTGTGACTGCTGTAAGTTTTCAATAAGTAGTACTTTTCTATTCCGCAAACTTTAAATGCGATTTTCTCAAAACAGGTTTTTTTAGTTTGTGTACACGATAGAGAAAAATGTAATAAATCCATTGAACTGTTTTTGGGCTTGTTTTATAGATACTTAGTTCCTCTTCTATTTGAACTAAAATGTTTTTGAAAAAAATTAAATTAAACTAATTTTTTTGCAAGGAAAAGTTGAAAATTTTTCGTGAAAATCGTTACTTTTTTTTTCAAAGTCGTGTAAATTTTTCAATTCTCGCTTTTCTTTTAATTTTTTTAGTTTAAATAGAAGGTAATTACATAAAATTAAAGAAAAAAAAGGTTTTTTGTTTTAGACAAAAATTACAATCGCTAGAGTGTACACAGTGGAACAAACTGCACCGCTTGGCACTACCATCATGACTTCATTTTTAAAACAAGAAGTCAATAAAAAAATTATTTTATATAATTGAAATATGTAATAAAACGTCCTTAAAATTTGGAAGTAATTGGTTTTATTCTAGCTGAGAAAAAAATTTTCTAATAGTCATGCATTTTTTGGGCTCCTAAACCAGGTTCCCCCCTTAATTGCGGATTGCAAAACTTTAAATACAAATAGAGCTTTTTAACAGTAAAATAATATAATATATGTAATTCTCATGTTTCAATCACTGATAATAATCATAAGCGATTTTAAAAGTTGTAAATTTTTTTTAGAAAATAAAAGTTTCATATATTTTAAAACGCCAATATGTTTACTAATAATATATTTTGATATAAATATAAATACTGTCTATCTGAATCATTTCAATTTATTTACATTACAGGCGGAGATATGAAAACTACGCCGTTATCGCTAAAAATTTCTATTTTATTTAATGCAAGTTCAAATATATCGAAAAGTACAGAAGATTTAATATTTCAATGACTTAAGCCAAAGATAAATTTTAGCTTCCATGATTTAATTTGGGATGCACGGGAGAAAGCGAAAAAAATAAGATAATATGACACGACGATATCAAATAGCTATTGTAGAATAAATATAATAATTATTATTATTGTATAATAATAATAAAAAGTTACGCAAATAAATGGAAGTTAGAGTGAATTTACTCATTAACCACTGCTACGTGATTCTGCCGTGCTGCCACAAGCTGCTGCAAAAAAAGTAAGGAAAAATCTTATTTAACCGTATTATTTTTTCTTAAAAAGCAAAATTTCTAATTATAATATATTTCTATGGTATGAATAGTTAACTGATTTAAATAAAATCTATAATAAAACTATAAAAAAATTGTTAAAATAACAGCAAAATGTGAATATCAATTAATAGGTCTAATATCAGACAAGTACACAATTTTAATGTATATAATATTTCTTACGTAACATTATATTTTAAATATCAGTTTTATCAGTTGACAATCGCAATCTGTCTCTTCATGCTACTTTCTCTTATCTAAAGGCTAATCTACAATGTGCTCTTTGCTTCCTGTTTCTTGCTCTTTGCCTCTTGCTTCTTTGCCTTTTCACGCATTGTTTTACCGACAATCGTGTTTCTTGTCACTTGTTTCTTGTCTCTTCCGAAGTTTGTCAACTTTTGTCTTGGATGACAGAACGAACAAACATCGCATTACGCGATATAACCAAAAATTGACAAAATGAAAAAAGCAAGAAACAGGAAGCAAAGAGCACATTGTAGATTAGCCCTAAAACTTGTAAAAATATCAAATAAAACAAGGCATTTATCGAAGTCTGCGCTTATTGCGGCTAAACAAAGTAAAAATAAGCAAAGCAATAATCATGCAATAATAACAAATATAAATTTATTTATCAATCACTGCTTCTCCTAATTTCCCTGCCGCGTACTTCCGGTGGAGGAATTTCACGAAGGGAGAAGAGTTCACACGCGCGGTATTCCATTCGATATTCCCGACATTTACTCGCCCAAACGAGTAAGACGGAGAAAACCGCTATTTTTCTCGCGTTACATATTTATTGCGCATCAAATTGCAAAACTCGCAAATTTTAATTGATAATCGTTCGACAATCCATTTGGCACTCGATGAAACTCCCGGTATACTCTGCGCGAATAAATCTGAGGCGCGCAGGAATATTCTCGGCTAGAGTTCTTCAAGTAAGTAAAAGTTTGGGCACCGTCAAAATATGGCGTTTGATCAATATTTTTCAACTTCTGCTTAAGATAGAATGAGATAGATATCCAAGCATCTATCTCATTCTATTTTATCCAAGATGTAAGATAGAATGAGATAGATGCACGTATCTCATTCTATCTTACACCGAAGCAAAATGGCGGACCAATCATGAGTTGTCTAAACGGTGTCCAAACTTTTACTTGAGAAACTCTATTCTCGGCGAACGACCGAGTTCACGTTAATGGCGATCGCCGAATCCCGGCTAGAAATGATTAGTCGAATCGACATCGATTCGACGTCGATGCGTCGATGAATGATTGATGTCAAATACTAATTAATATTTTTGTCATTTTCGACCTTATTCTAATTGTTTTATACAAATGATATTAAAAATAAGACCGATGATATTAAACAAATATAAATATGAAAGAAAGCCCATATCATCATATGAAAGAAAGCCCAGGTTACGGCGGATCTTGGTGCCTAATAATAATTATTTTGTGAATATTCCTGCTTATGCAAACTGCGCGCCGCATATTCGTCGGTCTTGAAACACAGTCCTTACACGAA
>NJRP01000284.1:13129-28589 GCA_003063835.1 Aphaenogaster floridana
TTTAAATAAGATACGTATCTCAGATACTTTAAGATTCTGTCCAATCCTGGCTACACTGCTGCATCAGTGCAGTGCAATAAGTTCAACTCTCATTCATGAAACGCGCGCATGCGCATTTGGGTCGTAGTACACAAACTATGGAAATGAGAGGTTGATATATGTCTGCACCGTGATGTTTGCGTCAGCGTTTCAGCTTGACTAGCAATATAGGAGTATTACATATATGGTTGCAAGGAAATTCTTCCTTCTTCTTCTTCTTCTATTCGTTATGGCGCCCGTGTCCCTTGTATGGGACTCGATACGGCCAATGTTCAAACTATGAATGGTTCTTATACAAAGTCGTTAACAAAAAGGCAATAACAATACACGCAAATAACAATAACGGGCAAAACAAAGGCAGTTGATTGCGTCAGCAATCCTCAAAAATTTCTCTCGGGACGAAACACGTCCGAGCCTGTTCTCGGCCACGAGCCAACACAGGAAATTCTTCCTGGTGAAGACACTATGAGTGAGGCTTCACAGAGCGCCAACTCGGCGAATATTATTGGGAACGAGTGTGGCGCCGCTGGTGTCTAGCAGAGGTAACTAATGAGCTAAGGCGTGAGGTCGGTAAGTACGCGAACCATTCTTCATAGCAACGCTATGTGTCTTTTTTTCAGCACATAATAACCATTTTGTTGTAATTCAAAATGTCATATTATCGGTAAAATGTATCTCTCAAAAATATTTCTCAAGTTTTCAAGTAAATAAGAGCTAAATTAAAATATATATGGACTCTCGAAATTAAAATAAAAGTATAAAAATGGGCAAATGAGAGTAACAGCGCTGTAATTGGTGCGCAAAGAATTAAACAAAAATTAGTTCATTCTTTAAATAAATAAATATATTATTAAATCTCGTACGTTTCACTTATTTTTTAACATCGATTCGACTCGGCACGTTATTTTATATCCTAATTTCTGACTTTTATTAAGACTCCGATATGACTACGAATTTGTATTGTAATTTTTTTTGGATTATGCTTGCGCTCTTTGGCTTGTTGGGCTTCAATCACTGAATTTCAATGTACACTTGTCCATCCAACCATGTGTCAATGTTGGAATTAACAGGGGAATGTTGGCTCGCCCGGTGATCCTATGAGCGTGAGATACATCTTTTCAAGCTTTGTTTTATGCTGAAGATGGCTCAATATGCAGCCGAAACGTACGAGATTTAATAATATATTTATTTATTTAAAGAATGAACTAATTTTTGTTTAATTCTTTGCGCACCAATTACAGCGCTGTTACTCTCATTTGCCCATTTTTATACTTTTATTTAAATAAGAGCTGTCGACAAAAAATAGCCAAGCATGAAAATTGTTTTTTATTTATTTTTTTTAACGTCACTTTTCAAATAGCTTCTTGCTGGCAGTATATCGACCGTGTCGCCGTTTTGTCTTCCTAGAGCCGACAAGTGGCGCTACTACCGGCTCGCGGCGGTCACGTCTGAAGTTCGTGATGATCGTGACGTCGCGAGGAGAGGTTGATAAAGCTGCTACGAGTGCTACGCAGTATCGTCGCGCTCCCAGCTCCGTCTTCGAGTAAACCCGTACCCCGAGATGAAAATATTTTGACATACCTTTCATCATTTACCACAATCTGAGATCGAAGGCATAAACTGTCACAAGAATCGAATAGATCGTGTACTCCTTAAGTTAATTGCAAGACGGTCATTGATAAGAATATTTGAAAAAGCGCGCGCGCGTGAAATTTGAAGCGCAATCTCTATTGTCATCTAACGCCAGCACTGGCAAAAAGGGAAGGGAAGAGGGGAGAGGGAGGGAGATAAACGGTCGGCGGCGGCGAGTCGTGGTCGGCGCCGTGCCTCATCACGGGCACGCATTGAAATCGGGCGCGGGTGTCACGCGGTCAGTGCTTGACGCGGGTCGGGCCCGACGTCTCCTACGGGCGTTCGGTATTTCGGCGCCGTGCAGGCGCGGCGTGTCTCGGGCCCCCGACGGGGCCTCGGCGATTTGAATGGGCGGGGTCGCAGGCACCACCGCTCGCACCGTATGACGAGGGACATGGAGCGACCTCGGTGTTACTAGTGGTGAGCTGTCGCCCGCCGCCGCCGACCGATAGTCGGTCGGTTTTTCTCGTCGGAGCGTCGTATCGCTGCGCCGCGCGTTATATTAAATGGCCGCGACTCGAGCGTCAGCTACGCCTACGACGTTATGACGTCGCTCTAGAGACGAGAAACACAGAAAAAGAGAGAAAAAAAGAGAGCCCCGCAGTATACTCTTTGCTCCCCGTGGCTCCAAAGGTAGGAATTTTTTCCCACCGAGATTTCGGATGCGCGCTCTATGTCTGTCTCTGTCTACACCCCCATCGCCCCCCTTTCACCCTCTTGCCCCGTCGCTCACACCTTCACTCTTCTCCGCTATGCTGCTGATCGCTGCCTCTGCTGATCGTTCTCTTTGTCTTTCTATGTGGCTTTCCCTTCAGCTTTCTCTCTCTCTCTCTCTCTCTCTCCCTCTCCCTCTCTCTCTTGTCCTTCTCCACGCTCTCTCTCGGTCCCTCTCTTCCTCTATCACTCTACCGCCCCTATAGGATGTTGTTCCTCGGCACCGCCGCCGACTCGCTCGACTCGTCGACGTCGCTCGACGCGTTTTTCCGGTGGAGTCGGTGGAATAAATTCCGAGATACCGTTCTCTCTCTCCGGTAAACTTTTTTTTTTAGATGTAACATATACGCGTTGCGCCATGCCCTCCTTTACCGGAGAGTCGCTGCCTGGCGCGTTAGAGGCCTTCCCTCCTCCCTTTGTCTCGGAGAGCGGTAGGTAGGCAGGCACGACGGTCCGTTTCCACGATAAGAATACCGCCCGCGTATATCCCCGGAACGGGAATTAACATGTAGCCACCACGCACCACGGTCCGGCAGGGGAAAGGAGTTCAGGGAGGAAAGAAAAAAAAAAGTTCGTTACACCCAAAAGGATCCCAGTCGCTTCTCGCTCCGCACGCTGCACCTGCGATGTGTGTTTTTCTGTCTCCGTCGCCCGTCCCCTCCCTTCCTCCCTCCCACCCCCGCCTCTTTCCTTCCTCCCCTCCCTCCTCCTACTCCCCCTCCCGACCGTTCCGACGCACATCTGATCCTTTTGTCTGCCGATCGAGATTGTATGTGTGCACGTACGTGCGGCGCGCGCGTACACTGTACCGTACGTTTGTTTGTATACAAATATCCGTTAAACGCGTGCACGCGCGCGTTATATACGTACATAGGTATGTACTCGCGGCACCCGCTCATATACCCTGTCGGTATCAAACCCGTAATCGGGAGAACCCGTACGGGCCCGAAAACGGCTTTCCTGGAAACAAAGAGATGTCAATGTGAGAAAAAGACAAATGTGCCAAAATAGGAAGAAGTCGGGTACGTGCGTCTTGTCGCGTAAATATCAATGTTTAACGTAAACGTAAAAGAGAGTCAGCGGTAAAATTCAGCGAATTTAAAATCGAACGAGTTCGATGCAGGGTTGGGCGTTTACGCGTAAAATATAATAGTCTACATCCTTATACAGCACAGAACGTTGAAAGAATGTTGCTGAGACGTTGCAATGTTGAATGTTGAAGGATGAATGTTTTTTCAACATTGAATTTATGTTGAATTTCCAACATTGATTCTTAATGTTGCTGCAATGTTGAAACAACATTGGACAAATTATTATCTTTTTCGGCACCGCCGCCAGATAGACGCGGCAGATTTTTATTTCTCGTAAGTAAAAAACCACAGAGTAGAATATAAGACACAACATTATGTGAGTTTTTCACTCATGTTCTAATGTTATGACTCTTTGAAGGAGAGTCCCCAAAATTGGGCACCAAGAGTAAATATTATTTTGGAAGACAATTTTACACATTTATTTTATTAAATTTTTCAACAATATAATGTAGGTACATGAAATCTACATTGCATATACATTGAATAAATGTTGAATCAATATTGTACAATGATCTTGTATATTGAATAAATGTTGAATCAATGTTCCTGAATGTTGAATGCAACATCTGCAAGACATTACATCAACGGACATTGAACGTTTCTGTAAAGTCTTTTCCATATTGAATCTATATTTCGCAACGTTGATGCAACATTCCCAATGTTGTAATTCAACGTTTCTGAAATGTTGATTCAACGTTCGTGTGCTGCATGGGATCTACACGTAGAAATGTAAATTATGTTTAATGTATCATCTATGTAAACTATCAATAATTTATGGATTATCAGACATCAGAGATTTGCATTTTGATTTGCAATTTCGATTTTTCAGTTGTAATTACTATTAAATATCTTTATAATTAATACCACAGTTAAATACGTTTATTATTTTATAATTTAATTGCTCTTTTTTTGCATTATGCTATCCAACTTACAATAGTTTACATTGTTTATAGTCTACATGAAAAAAGTTCGTGTAAACATCATGTAGATAACGTAAATAATCACGTAGATAATGTAAATAATCCATGTAGACGTAATCTTGAAATCTACGGCACAACCCTGTTTCGATGTACACTGAAAAAGAAAATATTTTGATACAAAAAAATTTTACTTAACACTAAAAGATTATTTACTCGGTGGGTCCTAATAGTTTATTTATTGTATTCAAGTCTTAAAATTTCTTGATTAAAATATTCATAATTTTTAATTAAATAACTTTTTTTTGTTCTAGAAAATATTTACTGTAGATTTATATTGAAGATAATCAGATCTTTTAATTTAGAAAACAATTTAGTTAAGTTTAAAATAATATTATTAGATTATTTATAAAATATTTATTTATAAATGTAAAAAATATAAAAGTACAAAATGTAATATACTTAAGGTAACATGTGTATTTACTTAAAACTAAATGTTTTTACTCTTAAATAGAGAACAAACAAATACTTATATCAAAAGATATAGTTTTAAGAAAATGTTTTTTTCATTTAAAAAAATTTTTTCTCTGTGTAGGTAAAATGAGGGATTTAAATTTTTTTAAAAAAGTAGAAATCTAAGATAGCAATTTAAAATACGAAGTTGAGAAGTATAACTTTTATTTTTTTCTTAGAAAGAGACGTTAAATCTTTTGAGATATACAAAGAAAATAAAAATCCAACGTAGCAAATTGAAGTACGAAATCGAGAAGTACGATTTTTACCTTTTTTCAGAATAATGTCAAATCTTTTTTGAGATATACGGAGAAAATAGAAATCCAAGCAATTGAAGTACGAAGTCGAAAGGTGCAAGTTTTAATTTTTTTTAAATATAGACGATAAATTTTTTGAGATATATTAGTATATAGTATATAATCTGTAGGCATAGCCCGTGCGCATTTGTATCATTGAAACGCATATGAATTTGAAAGAAACATGGACGCAGCACATTGAAATAAATAATCTTTACAAGACAAACCTACAATTACATCTTGTATATAATCGTTCAATAATAATATCACCGCGTATCTAAATGGTAGTGACAAAGAAAATTGGATAATCGTGGAGTTAGGGTGCCGAGAGAGACGCAGACAGTGCCCTAACATTGCAGCGCGCATACACATTACACACGCGCATGTACGACATGTATTTGTAACGAGCATGCATATACATATACCGGGCGCACATTTCCCATCTTCGTCTCGTCGGCGGGCGCACAGGCACAGGCTCTCGGGCATACGTCGTTTACGTTGCGACGTGAAGTACCTACGACCGGCCGGGCCAGAAGATCGAACGCGATCGAACGCGTACGAACGAGATTGGACGGTCGCGCGTACGGATTTTCTCCTACGCGACGGAAGTGGACGAACGCAGACGGTCGATCTTAGCAATTAACGGTACATCGCCGGCCGAGCATTTAAGCCGCTGACCCTTTAAATCCGTACGCGTGTGACGCCCTTCGATCGATTCTGTGTCATGTGTGTGTAGCGTGTGGCGCGCGCGCGCGCGCGCGCGCGTGTGTGTGTGTGTGTGTGTGTGTGTGTGTGTGTGTGTGTGTGTGTGTGTGTGTGTGTACCGGCCGGGAATTGCGTTTCTGCATACGGGGTGTCCTCTCAGCCAGGGACGCTCGCCGATATTGGAGATGCTATCGACAGCTTTCCATTGATATTTTAGCATCGACGCTTCGCGAATTCGAATTGATGAAAATCTTGGTGCGAACGGATGCTCTCCTCTTTTTTAACCGCTTAAATTACGGTCGAAATAGATCGTTTGGTTTGTTATGCATCCTTCTGGTCTACAATCTTTGAATTATCCTTTTCGGGATGTAATAAACGTTCGATTAATGGCCCGCTGACGATATTTACGTAAATAAAGAATATCGGTATTTTTTTTTAGTATGAGTGTATCTTTTGTATCTGCTCAGTACAGATCTGGATGAATTTGAAGTAGATTTTGCCTCCGTGATAAATCTGTGATAGTTGATGCGAAATAATTTTATTATTTTTAATTAATGATGACCCGATAAACAATTGCCATTTTTATAGCTTGACTTTCAGTATCTGCGGTTGATAGGATATCCGGTATACGTGTACATCCTATATAAGACTTATCAAATTGACCAATACGTGCGTCACAGCTCTGCTACATAGAGAATTACAATCGAATTGTTAAAATAGAATGCGATAGAAAAATCAGCTGCATTCATGTATAATTATGAAAAAAACTGAAAGTAACCGGCTAGTTAACAAGATTATAATTAACTAAAAAGTAACTACTGCGTGAATTGATAAGATTTTTTGATCGTGTATAAATTAAGCGATGTGCTGAAAATATTTGGGCCTGTTTGTAATCGTATTTATATTCCTCAGTGGTTATAAATTTCTATCTCGTGCAAAATACACAAGCTGCAACGTATACAAGACCGACAGAATAGCAAAGTTACGCAACGGAGGTGAAAACCTGGTGATGTACACTCAAGAATTAAAAAATTCGATTTGGAAAAGGATGATTCTTGCTCTGAAAGAGTCGTCTGTCCGTTCTACCGATATTCAGGATTTACAGTCCGTCGTTAAATCGCGAATTAAAAACGCACTTGGGAATACGAATGAAAAATATATAAGTAACAACAGACCCGGTGAGCCCGGTGGTCGTTCTGTGCAGCGCGTATACTTATAAATGCATAGAATTTTTCAATAGACGGACCAGAAAGACCGGTGCACACGTAGCAGCTTTTCCGAAGATCCGTCTAGCGGTTCGCAGGCTAAGATTTAAACCGTGCAATCGTAACCCTCCGTCGCCGTCTTCCTGTAATTGATACATCGATTCGACGATTTCACCGTTAAGAGAAAAATATTAAGGAATACTTATATTCGATGATTATACGAATAAAATATTATATAAATTACATAAAAAATATATTCCTTTTCGCAACATTTTGGTGTAAAGCTGGTGTGTATGTATAACGTTATAGTATTTATTACAATGAAAATTGACAATGAATTATGTGTGTATTGTTACCTATCATGTTGAAAATTACAATACACACTGTAAAACAATTATATAAAAATTATATATATATATTTTTTTTAACTCGTGCTACAGAGACATGAAAACTCCGATGTATATAATGCTTTTGTTATAGTCAATTTTTTGGTTACGTTTAAAAACATGCTTTTGATATTAAAAATGTTATTTTCAATAAAATATAACATGGTTCTGTACTGTAACATGATATGTAATCTTAACCCTTTCAATGCTATAGGCGTGTAAACATGTTCAGCAAATGCCTGTGAGCGCTATGAGCGAGTTTACGCGTCCGCTGAATCGGACATCACAAGCGCTATGGGAACGTCCAGCCTTTAATAGTAAACAAAAGTATTAAACAAAAACTGAAATGCGCCACAGACAGTAAAATATTCCGCGCACGCACGATCCATTCGTCAAAAATATTCAGCACTGAAAGAGTTAATGATGTGCCAAGTATTTTAAGAAAAATATTCCAGGAATATTTCAGAATAATATTCCAGGATGTTTTCATAAGAAATTCTTAAGAATTTTCACGAAGTGAAAATGTATTCCAATGGAGTAAAAGACTTTACCAAAGAAAATAAACGATAATATGAAACATAAAAAATATTATTAAATTTAAAAAATATTTATCGCAAAAAACTTGACGATGCTAGACTAAATATAACATTCATAATTATATTAACAATCATGTTACAGAATCATATTATATTTTATTAGATATAATATTAGAATTATATAATGCGTATAAATTTTATTTTAATTAACGCGACTTTATAATGTTATTATTTTTTTAAGAAAAATAAATATACATAATAAGATTATAATATATTTTCTTAATATTTTTTCTTTAAAATTATTTTCTGCTTTTTATATATTTTATAGATATTTTTAAATATATTTGTATATAACAAAAAACTTTTATAACATTCCTATAACATTTTTTTTAAGCTGTTTAGTTATATTATTTCTAAACTCTTTATTTTAAAAATATTGTTTTGTACAATAGTTTTTTTTGTATAAATGTGGCATCTTTTTTATCTTTTCTTGGAAAAAGTAATTTCTTTAAAAAATATAATTTTTTAAAGAATTAAATATTTCTTGAGAGAAATGTATATACTGTATATTTATATATCTTTAGCTATTATTTTTTTTATTATATTAAAACATTTATAAACGTGTATATGATCAATGCTATGTCTATTTATTATTGTAATTGATTTTTTGTGATATTAAAATATCTGTAAATAAGAGACGCTGTAGCCAATCAACTTATCACTTTTTTGTAAGAACGGAATTGATTGGCTATCGCGTTGCTTCTTTCTGCGCGGCAAATGTTTCTGTATTCTGTTTGCATGAGCTTTTAATTTTTTATAATTATCGACATAACAGCCAATATTAATTGCAAGTTGCTCTAGAACTATCTGTAATCGAATTTTGTAACAATATTTTTTTATGACGATGACGTGTTTTAAATAAAAATTTGACAATTTGAGCTTTGTGCAATATCTCTGTTCATGTAGAAGAAAAATAAATGCACTTTTATTGTACAACAAAAACCACAGTTAATAATTAAACCTATTATGAATTCGGATCGGACCAGATGTTATTAGGATGCCATAATTGAAGATAATCTCAAATTGCAGTTTCGCATAAAGATACACGGTCTATCTAGCTATTGCGCGTGAACTTGGCGCGAGACCAGCGCGTGTGTCTTAATTACTATATTAATATATTGTAATTTTTATTTCACTTTCAAACATAATAAATGCATCAGTGAAGTTAATTTGGTACAAATGAGATAAAAATTTTAGTTAAAAAGTTACTTTGTATCAAAGTAACTTCATATAGATTGTAAAATTTTTATGTCATTTTAATGGAATTTGATTGTTTTAAATTATACATTAAAATATTTGAATAATTAAAATAATCCTTTTGCGAAATATAAAACTTATCTTTGAATAAATTGAAAATATTATCATTTCCGTCATAATGTCAGCATATTTCATAGGATAATATATATATATATATAAAAACTTTATTATAATACTATAATATTTTTTCCGTATATCGAGGAAATCAATTCTAAAGAGAGAAGAATGTTAATAATAATCGTCTTTCGATTTTAAAGGTTTAAAATTTTATCGCACCCCCATTTCGCGAGATTAGTTAAGGATGGCAGAGGCTTAGGGACTATCAGTAAGCTTCACGTAAGAATCCAAGAATTCTGGCTATGCCTTTGCGTGGCTATCTCGGTGTGGTTTCACGTCCGCAAGGTGGTTCAAGACGAAGCAAGACCGAGGAGTTAGCAGAGCCGGGGCAAGAGAGGTCCCTTTCGCCCTTTGCGTAATACGTTATACAAAGGATACTTGAGCTTTCACGGTAATCATTATACGGTAATTGGTATATCTTCATCCGCTTTCTGGGAAAACGGGTTTGTTGCAGGACTCGGTTCGTCGAGTCGGCGTTGGATTATCCGTTCGGAACTCGCGAATTATAAACGTACTCGAGATCCTAAAAGTTTCATGAAAAATAGGGCCTTTGTAACGACAGCCGCCCATAGATGGAAATTATAGATGCGCGGCGCGGCGCGCGTTCTCCTCCTCCTACTTCTCCTCGCCGTTCTTCTTACATTATGGAGTAAATTATAAGAGCCACTTTGCGCGACGCGGACGCGCTCCGTGTTCGCTGCGAGCAGCGTAATAATTTAGCGGACGATGGATCGCCTATGGGCGCGTCGATCGTCTGCGAACTCCCTGCGAACTCCAGCGCGATCGAACACCCCCGCGACACAACCGCTGTCCTTTCGAACGGAGCGGGTGCACTGGTGCGCAACGTTCCATTTGCGAGAAAGGGTACGGGGGACGGTCGACAGGTGGCTTTTGTGTTAAAACATGGGGCTTGATAAATCGAGAAACGCGTCTCGAAAGGAATGCACAAACAATAGCGGTGTCTTAACAAAAATCAGTTATTTATTTATTCAGTTAGAAAATTTTAATTATTAAACTTGTAACGTATTTCGCATTTTACAAGACGGTACACTACGTACCCATACAGCACAGAACGTTGAAAGATTGTTGCTGAGACGTTGCAATGTTGAATGTTAAGGGATGGATGTTTTTTCAACATTGAATCTATGTTGAATTTTCTATATTGATTCTTAATGTTGCTGCAACGTTGAAACAACGCTGCTCACCCACGAGTAGTACGCGGCATCGCCGCCAGATGGACGCGACAGAGTTCTATTTCTCGTAAGTAAAAAACCACCGGATAGAATATGAAAGACACAACATTATGAGATTTTTCACTAATGTTCTAATGATATGACTCTTTGAAGGAGAGGCCCCAAAATTGGGTCCTAAGAGTAAATATTATTTTGGAAGACTAAAGAACCAATTTCAAATAATAACAATTAATATTATTTTTTAAATTTAGACTTTTTTCCAACAAATCTACATTGCATATACATTGAATAAATGTTGAATCAATATTGTACAATGATCTTGTATGTTGAAAAATGTTGAATCAATGTTCCTAAGTGTTGATTGCAACGTCTGCAAAACATTACATCAATGGACATTGGACGTTTCTGCATTGTCTTTTCTATTTTGAATCTACATTTCGCAACGTTGATGCAACATTCGCAATGTTGCAATTTAACGTTTCTGAAATGTTGATTCAATGTTCGTGTGCTGTATGGGTACACGGATATAAACTGAAGCATCGGTAATATATCGCGATTCGTATATGTATACAACTGTGAAATATTCGATACATCTTCTGTGCTCGATTTCCTTCTATTTCGGAAAAACAGAGAGAGAGAGGAGGGGAGACAGAGTGAGTGAGTGAGTGAAATATAGGCTCTGTCCCCCGTTATTCTGCACGCTTTCACCGCACGATAGTTACGGCCCTGCACGACGCTTTGAAATTACAAAGCACCCGCAAGACTGTATGAATACCGTCCTGGAATTATTCGAAGCGACGTTCCCTTCGAAGTCGACCTGCGCATCCACCCTCTTCTTCTCCCACCTTCCCTGCCCTCCCTTCAAAGTCTCACCTGTCTCTGAAACGAACTCTCCGAATGCATATACGAGACGCTTGACGCACGACAATGGCCCAACTTCACGAAGGCTTGCTTTGAGAGAAAAATCACATTGAAGTTTTTTTTTGTATATAAAACTTTCAGTAACTTCCGTAGTATATTATATTAGTGTAATATATTAATTAAATCGATGAAAGCTTTGATTGTTTAATTAATTCGGCAATCGATAATCTTGTCTTCTGAAGATGTAAATAATTTTAAGTCACCGTCGCAGAAAATCATAGAAAAATATATCGTAGCATCATTATTTACTTTAATAGCAAAATTGTCTTTTGATAGAAAATAGAAAATGTTTATATTTTTCACTTTCCGTGAGTTGACCCACTGTTGAGCGCGACATGAGAACATTGAGAACGCCTCACATGGGTCGATCCATAAAAAGTGAAAAATGCCTATTGATTCCTATGTTTATTCATAGCCACGTAGAAATACAGCCGCGACGAATAGATGGTAAAATAAATTTCGTGACATCTACGAAATTGAACTCTTAATTACTAGAGTTAAATTAATTACAATGTCTGACTAATTACTTCTTCTGAGAATGTCATCGGAGCGTATATATTCCCTCTTTCTGTCTCTTCATTTTTGTGATATGTTACGGCGGACAGCCTCGGTTCGAGGAGGGATCCCGCGATCTAATCCTCGGCCCTGGGCGGCTCGCCGCTGGGCGAGAGAGTACACTGCTCTAAACCCGCGCAATAATTTCCCCCTTATTAGCCCGTCGCCCGTCGCGATCGATCGAACGTGGATCTCCGCGATCGCGTCTCCGCTCGTCGCGCGGTGGTTATGGCAACGCGCGACGCCGCGCCGCCGGATCTCTCTCGCGAGGGCCGACGGCGACGATAGAGCAGGACCCGCAGCATGGGAACCGCATCGAGAGACGACGGTACATACTACATACATACGGGCGCCCTGGCATTAGAGCCACACGCGACGCTCTCTCTCCCTCCCACCTGACCCCATCTCTTTCGCTCTCGGTTTCTCTCGTGTGTCAACACGTTTCCGACGCCCACGACGAGTGACGCATGCGCCTCGCGCAGCCTTATCAGTCCCTCGCTCTATCTCCCTCCCTCTTTTCAATACTCCCACCCTATGTCCCTTTCTCTCGCTCTCTTTCGAGATACAAGGTGTCCCGGGTTCCCCCTTTTGCATTCTGGATTTGGAGTAACATCTTTCCTCGAGGAAACTGTGTGTCGAGATAATTTTTTAATTTTGCAAGAGATTAAAAATATAGAGAGATTTCGCGAGATAAGAATTTTGAAAATAAATAAAAAAGTATTATATTTAGTTGTAATTTGAATTATTTGACAAATATGTAGATGAAAGCAAGTCGATTTAGGCAACTCCGATACACGATAATTCATTATTATTGACGTTAAGCGATAATCCTCGTAAAAGAAGATAACGAAGCGCGTCAATAATTGTAAGCTGTTAGTGCATGCAATTAGAGGATGCGTTAATAAATCTTTCCCTGGCTCTTCTTTCTCTTCTCATGCTCTTTCTATGTGTCGTTACTTTCTCCTTTTTCTCTCAGCCCTCTCCTCGTCTCTTTTCCGGTCGTTGGCTAGATGCGTCCCTGTCCTTTCTACGAGTACCCTCTTCTCCGTGTCAGCGAGTCTCTTCGCTAGGCTAGCAAGCGCGGAATTTTCCAATTCACAAGGGTGCATAGACGATGCGGGTCGTCGACACAGCAACATCTTCGATGTCACTCGTCGGCGAACGTGCTGCTGGCAAGAAAAATTTCAAGTTACAGTCGCCAGTCGCGCATCGGCATCGAGAATACCCTTTCATCGATACGGCCCTGTCCCGAAAATGTAAACCTATTTGCTCCCTCTCTCTTTATCCCCCTTTTTACCTCCTTCTCTTTTTATCTCTCTCTCTCTCTCTCTCTCTCTTTCTCTCTCTCTTTGCAGTAGCGGATTTGAATTCCTAGGAGCCTTATCCTATATGCAAAAAATATCGAAATAACATTTTTTTCAAATATGGAAGAGTTTTAATCGCTATATTTATTGGCAAATTATTATTTCGCTGTAATATTTCATATTGCGTTGCTATAAGTATGTAGAAATATTCTTTACGTTTACTCGTAGTGGTAGAAATACGACAAGTTGCTACATCGATAGCCTTGAAAATTGAATTAAATAGATAGAGTGGTTAATTAGATTTTTTAGAATCCTTAATACACTTCGTAATAAGGAAAAAAAATAACGATATAGAATCTCGTGAAATGTTATACCTCTCGGTGGCTTTTCAATACCCGGGCTCGAAGGCGGCTTAACGGTAAATCCGGCACTGGCCCTCTCTCTCTCCCTTTCCCTTTCCCTCGCGCCCACCGTCCTTATACCGTCACCCTCGTTCGTATACGATACAGCCTTTCCCCTCCTCTTCCGTTCCCATTGCACACACCAATTTTCCAATTGATAAGGGTGCATAGTTGATACAGAGCGGAGCAACCCTATCCGTCTGCATCCCGTTTTTATTTTCTCGCTTCTCCGTTATCTCTCTGCGCTCCCCCTCCTCTTTCCACCTACCTCCTTTCGATCCTCATCTTTGTCTCCCTACCGCATGCACCTTGTCAAGTACAGCGCACAGCTGTACCGTTTGAAATATTGACAAACGGGCCCGTGTTCTTCGTTGCACGAGGATGCATGCACGAAGCGCGGAATCGTGAATATCGCAACGCACAATTTCGCAAGTATCGTCCCGTAAAGCCCGTAACACACTACGTATCGCAGACGCGGATCGGATTGGGATTGCGGATCACGGATCGGAATTCAGCCAATCACAGACGAGCTGCTCGCCTGTGATTGGCTGAATTCCGATCCGTAATCCGCAATCCCAATCCGATCCGCGTCCGCGATACGTAGTGTGTTGCGGGCTTGAGACGCTTTCCCGCGCCTACATCGATACTTCGTCATCGGGAACACAAAGCGGAGCCTCTCCTTCTCTCACCCCCTCTCAAATGCGTTCGCACGCGACCTCGCACGCGGACAGATCTCCTCAAGGAAATCCCACGTGTGTGGGTCTGCTCACCTTTTCTGTAACGCCTCTGAATAGATCGCGTCGAGATCGGAAAGCCAGTATTCGAAACGTTCTGTCTGTCCCTCTTTTAACGTATAGCGGGTGACCGTATATTTTTGCGTGCGTGACAACGGCGAAATACGGAAGAGAAGGGGACACACATTTGTGCGTCCCCCCCTGTATTTTTTATTATTAATCGAAGTAATTCTATCGATGTATTTCCTTATCGGTTTTAATCGCCGAACGCGTCATGCAGCGTAACTCGAACAAAACCGGAACTCACATCAGCTCGTCGTTGTGACATTGCACTATCTCGTAGGGTCTTCTCGAAGAGAGTAGAAACCTGCGAGCGCCGAGCGTCCGTCGACCAGTCGGAAAACTCGGTTATCGATCCGGGATCTCCGATAAACACACGAGGTAGCGAGCGAAGGGAGAACTCGTTCCTACCCAGCGCGGACCGTGCGCTCGTTGCGTAAAATTAACAGTCATGTTCCGAAACTCACTTTCCCGTCTGGGATTTCGGTAGAGAGAGAGAGAGAGAGAGAGAAAGAGAGAGAGAGCGAGCGGGGAAAAACGGAGAGGGGGAAGACACCATGAGAAAACGCTACGAAATAGAGTTGCGAGTAGAGTTCCTCAAGTAAGAGTTCGGACACCGTTTAGATAATTTTTGATCGATCCGCCATACGTAGTTTCAGGCAAACTACGGAGACATTTTTATTTTGCTATTATTTTTTTACATATTTATTTATTACAGTAATATTAAAACTTATACGTATGAACTATCGAGAATTAAATTCATTTTTATATTAAATAATATTAAATAAACTGCCTAGATACTAAGCTGATTTAAACGTTTTTGA